>CAKNWT010282474.1:0-27003 GCA_932066315.1 Andricus coriarius | reverse complement strand
ACAAGGCCCTGGGAAGGTGCAGATCTAAAAGGATGTGGGGTTGAGTTGCTCCAAAAGATGGTGTGGGCTACGGCGTGGTTCCCAGGTAAGCTGGAAGACCCGTCTATGGTCCTTCGGCGATTGGAGGGATTCAACCTTTCACTAAGGCCAGCAACCTGATGAACCGCCAGGAACGATCGGCTACAGGAAGAAGACACAGCGGTGGGTAGCAAGCAGCTTCCAGTTGTAAAAATTCCTGAGTCCCAGGAGAGGGCTCTTGCGGTCCTCAACAACAGGCCCTTCTACCACCTTGGACAGGTCAACTTTAAGGTTGCCGGCCAGGGAAAGGAGGAGCCAGTCGAGACACAAGAAGACCAGGAGCAGACCTAAAATGGCACTCCTGGCCTAAACATTACCCAAATTAACTTGCATCACAGCAAAGGCGCCTGTACGGTTCTACAGAGGGACATGGCCTTGGTTAGTTCGACATACCATAACGGCGTTTGGTTGGCTGGTTTTTGTTACAGACACCCGAAGGCGGTCAAACCTAGGGCCTGCATACTGGAGAAGGGAGTTAAGGTTGTCCCGCTGCTAAAACTATGTTCGAGAGACCTGATGGTGGTAGCCACAGATGTAAAAGGAATGGAGAAGCTGGTCCTGGGATCGGCCTACTTTTTACATGACAACGATACCAACCCACTAGTGGGTTGGTATGTTGCTGTGGCACGATGCTAATTCCCACCATACTCCGTGGGGCAGCACGGACATCAACTCAAGAGGTAATGATCTATTAGAATACTTAATCACTACTATTCATACTATTGATATCAGGCATCGCAACTATATATAATATAAATGAATTGTATACATCTAAAACATGAAAAATAGTGTGTACAATTTCTAACGACTAGAATAAATGACTAGTTAAATGACTAGAACGGAATTCGAATGACTAAAGTACACGAACTCAACAAGTAAACGATAGAAATAGGCGATCTGTAAATCAGATTCATAAATCAAATGTCAGACACTTTTTTGCTACTATAGCGAGGTCTGTTCCAATCAAAAGATCTATGCAGTGACTTACGCTTTCAATCTTCTTCCGATTTATCACGCTGCAGCATGTACATGCCAAAAATGTAATTTCAAATTTATAAGCTATCCCGGCTATCTGAAATCTTAACCCACTTTGGCAGCAATCTTTTTATACTTTAGACTTTTGTTATTTTCTGAAAAGTTCTGTGCTACTTCTTTAAAATGAAGCCAGGCTGCCTTTTCAAGTCAACTTATTGTACCAATGAAATTTATATCTTTGAGCATAGTGCGAATTTGTGGTCCGTCGAATACTCGTTTTTTGAACTTAGCATCAAAAAGTTTCGGAATTGTGAATTTTCTTATGAGACCAAGCTTTATATGCAACGAAGGATTGAGGATTTTCTATGTATCCACTAGAGACTCATTGATGATGTTATTAGATCCTGGTGTTAGCGATAATCTTCTGGCCATTGTTTCGTCTTGCTGTAGTGATTTTTTCTGTTTCTACTACCCCACAAATACAAATAGCAAGGATTTTTGGTGAATCCTGACAGTTGTCGAAGCATCAAGGTTATTATTTTTCAATCTCCGCATGTTGCCATAAATGCTTTACCTACTGAATTTTCTGTTAAAGTGTTTTCATATTCGTATATATCTCTTCCATGGCATTTGAATTAGCAATCGGTACAGAAGCGTGAACGGTCGTGTTGTGAAATAAGACCGCCTTTATCCTTCGTTTCTAATGGTCTACAAAGAGTCGCCAATCAGAACCTTTGTAAGAATTTTCTTTCAGCTGATTTATGAGACCCTCGACATGGGTACAAAATACTAAAGATGAAACTTCTTCCTTCATAAAAATGTTCTGAATTCGAAGTCTCGGTTTCGATAAATAGAAACTTTTGTTTCAAGTTCTAGAAGATTTTTATTTTTCATAAATAAACCCAAAAGCTCAGCAACACCTTTTGGTGAACATAAATCTGTAACGCGATCATTCAAATGAAACTGGGATACCAATGAAGGAATTGAAGGTACTTTTTTATTTGACGTGTACTCTGAGCAACAACTATCGTTGTCATTGCTCGAAAAATCACTTTCTTTATTTAGTTCTCCTGCAGAAAATGCTTAATCATTTATTAATAGATAAGTATATATAGCCTTATTTAATATGTGCAAGGGGTTATAAATAGGATCCTTTTGTCATATTCAAAAAAAAAAGTTCAAACAGTCAAAAGCATAATTGTCATCTTCATTTCAAGAATTCACTTATTTGCAGATCTGATACAAAAGAGTACATTGATTCTCCTTTGGACGGCGTATAATGAAAATTCTTAATACAGCTAACTAACAAAGTTCATGGGAATTTTCCCTAATAGTGGAATTTATGTAAATTAAAAATAAGTCGAGGTGAACTAAGAAAATTGAAGATGATTTCAGAGGATTCAAGGTGAATTTGAATGAAAGTGCTGTTTGCTAGGATTATTTCTGTACATAGTTTACGTTCTATGTGAGGATTATGTTTATATATAAAGCCAGTTCGGTTTCTCATTGCAAATCAACCGCATATATTGAAGTTGGTCAAGTTTACATCGTATGTGCAGCTATATAGCTGACAGGAGGAGACCGGGACTTAGTACGTCTGGCAGGAGGAATATAACTGGCAGGACAAGTTTGTCTATCAGAATAGATTGGTTAAGTTTTTAATTGGAAGCAATTATTATTCCACTAAAAATACTAATTTTCAACGAAATAGTTAAATCTCGAACCAAAAAGACGAATCTTGTACCAAAAAATAAATGTTTATAAAAAAATTCAATTTTCAAGGAAGATGTGGAACTTTTAACCGAAAAAGGTAAATTAAAAAAAAATGGAATTGACAACTCTTTAGCAAAATGAATTAATTCTTCACGAAAACAAAATTAACAGACTAGTTGAGTTTCAACAAAATCCTTGCATTTTCAAATAGTAAGATAAGACCATAATGTTATTTATTAAAAAATTGGTACGAAAAACCTGCTTGGTCTAGGAGGTATCTTGACTAAAGTTCACATAACTTATTGGTCATAAAAGTGGTATAATAAAAGGTTTGGTTGATATATGTGTTGAACTAAGAGAAATTCAATTTCGAAAAGAAGGTTTGAATCAATTGAAAACATAATTAATATATCATAATTATCGTCTCAATTTAGTTAATGACATTGTCACTGAACGCATTAATGAAATACAGGGTCTTTCTGAACGATTGAGAAGTTTATTAAAAAAATGTAATATGAATGTTTATTTAAAGAAAAATATAATACGTTAGATAATTATTTATTGAAGAAAAAATACAAAGATAGCATTACAAACTTGTCTCGTGATATTTATTTGATAAAATGCAAACGGTGTTATAAAGTTTATATGGGTGAAACTGGGAGGAAATTAAAAACTACAATTAGTGAACACAAACGAAATTTAAAATATTAATAAAGTTTATCAAAGCATTACAAAATTATGCCATTTTTGTAATTTACAATTTTCTTTCTTTTAATTATAATTTCAAGTCAGTTTTGCACATGCTCAGCTGTAGTTTTCTGAAAACTTGCCCATGCCCTCGACGTTCATTAAATATTTCCCTCATGTCACTTTTATGTAACATTTGGTTATCATTTTGCATTTTTTTCCATCCTAACCCTTAGAAAGTTCTTTATGTTTCAAATAATGTCGTTTTTTACGTAATTAAATTCTTTTCAATTTTTAAATATTTTGCATAATGTACATTTTTAATTATTGTTTTACAATCTTGTGATTATCCTGGAATTATCTTGCGTTCCTTAAATATGTTCAATTAATTCAGTCGTTCAAATAAGATACAATTTATATTATTTCGAGAAATTATATCAAATAATAAATGTGAGCTAAACGATCGCTCTATTTGTTTTTACTTTAACGTCACCGTAATACGAAATAAATACTTGTTTAATTTACCTTGCTCAAAAATATAACGTGTTTGATATTTTCCATGATTTATTGGATAATTTCAAAGTTTTAATTAAACCGCTCAAGAGTATTATATAATCAGAAATGCTTCTTAATCCGCATACGGTTCTGTACTGTTTTTTATCAGAAGGAATCGTTTCTAGATTTAACCTTAAACATTCAAATTCATTATACAAAACAATTTCATGTAATGGAAAGCCAATAAGGTTTTCAACAATAATGATTGCAAAATTGTCGAAACGTAGCGTTACACTACTTTTGCACATAAGATATAATGATTTTAATTCAAAGCGTACTGGTATAAATATTTTCTCATAGGTGTGATACAAGAAACGATATATTGGCCACACATTTACGGCATACAATAAAAATGTTCAATACAGCTAACTAATTTCATGAAATTTTTTTTGCGCAGACAAATTTTTTCTTATATACGTCAGGGTGAATTCTCTATAGGGAAATTGCTCTAGATAAATCATTAATAATCCGTAATACTCTTTCGCAACAACAATTTGCGTAAGCGAAAAAAACTGAACTTTTTTTAACTTGGTTCTGAAAAAGACTGGCCGGCGCATTGCCGAAAGATTGAAGTCCTGGGAACCATGATACATTAACCTTTTATTATTGTGTGTAAATACTAGTTAATTGTAAAATTTGAAGTAGAGCTTTGAATATAAACAATTTTATATTTTAGCTTTACATTTTTTTAATGGTGTTGAGGATTTTGGTTCACAAGCTCTACTACATAATGAACATGAATCGGGCGATTTACACCTACTGGAGTTTCCCTGATTTCATCTGGGGTCAAGGAGGTAATCGTTCCGCTTTGGATGTCTATTTTTGCCCGTCCGTCACTTTTACTGCGATGATTATATGCATATATTCCAACAAGAACATTACTACTCTCGAATATTGCAAAGACATCACCACTAGTTGTTGATAATACAATTTGTTCTTGGATTGGAATGGGCCTAAAGCGATGCCGTCCGGCAAGTATCTTTAGTGGTTTTTCCGCAGGAAAAGTGTATCTTTGAAGTTCGAAAAGCCGGTGCCGATTTTCTCTGTAAAAAAGCCGAATAAATGGAAGTTGGTCAAGTCGATATCCAAGTACGTGAGAAAGTGGTATCGCAGAGCAAGAACTGGCCGTGGAAGGAAGGCGAGGCTCAGCAGGAGACAAAGATCTGGCCAAATTCGAAGAAATTGCACTGAATTAAGATAAATGAAATTAAATAGAATTAGTGGATAAGAATCTAATAAAATAAATAAGAATTCAGGGTGCATTTAAAAGTCTTCCGTGTTGAAATCGTCGAGTTCTGTGTTTTAAGGTCACGAAGCAGGCACATAAGCGATAATTTATTTTAAAAAGTGACTCCAGTGACTTCATAATAAAAAAGTTACTGAAAAAGGAGTTGAGAAAAAAATTAAAGATTACTACGTTCTTTGAAAAAAAAGTTTCTTACCCATCTCTGTGGTTGATATGCTCTACTCTGAAATTATATGAGATTGGGCGAAGGTGGCCTACTGGAACTTCCTCAATTTCATCTGGGGTCAACGGGGTAATCCTGCCGCTCTCAATGTTTATTTTTGCCCGTCCTTTAGATTTGATGCGAGGATTATGTTTATATATTCCAGCAAGTGAAGTATTACTCGTCAATATGGCAAAGACGTCACCATCGAATGTTGATAATACAATTTGTTCTTGCGGTGGTACGGGCGAAAAGACATTACGTCCTGCGTATATTTTAATTTGTTTATTCGTAGGGAAAGTGTATCTTCGAAATTCGAATTGCCGGTGTGGATTTTTAGCGGGAGTTAGACGAATAAATTGAAGTTGGTCAAGTCCGTATCCAAATCCGTCGGAAGAAGGCAGTCTGATATGTGGATCTATATAGCTGACAGGAGGAGATCGGGACCTCACACGTATAGAAGTTTCGGTAGGAGAAGGAGGCCTGAGCGGAGAATGAGGCCTGGCAGGAGGAAGAGAACTGGCAGAAGGATCTTGTTCGTCGAAAAAAGAAGAAGGACCGCCACGTGGAACACCAGGAATAGGGGCGCCATTAGGGAAGCATTCAAACTCTGAACTTAACTCTGAAAGAAGAAATAGACGATTTAATGTTTTTTAAGAACAAATCTTTTTAGCTTACTGATGGTAGTACACAAAAGTTTCCAGCTAAAACATTCTATTCTTGGTAAGAAATTGATTTGCATTAATGCTGTTTTTGTTTACCTTTGGATAAGAATTATACATTTTGATAAACTGTTGAGACCTTCACAACAAAATAGTAATAATACATTTTGGTATTCAATTCGTTAGATTGACGAACAAGTGATTGCACTTATAAGATTATGAAAAGTTTGTTAACTCAGTCAGTCCATATTTTTTTTACTGATAATTAAAATTGAATAATGATACTTAAGGTTCTAGAATGTAGATCTCTGTATGAATGGAATTTGATAAACTTTTCAGCATTCCGAAACATAAGATAAGATTTGATAGAGTTTCAATTATAAACTTTTGATAGAACGATAAGCGATTATGCTAATGGTACAACTTGATAGAAATATCAGACATTGGGATGCATAGTGTTTCAAACTTTTTTGCCTGCATAGGATTTCATAAAGTTTCAGTGAGATGAGCCGTTCTCCGACAGAGGGTAAATTTTATACGTGCAAAACCCCTGATTTTCTGAGGTTACACCTATCAAGTTGACACATTCATGGGGAATGACCCAGATACAAAACGTATTTATTTCAGAAAAACTCAAATAGGATCTGAAAATAATAGTGATCTGGATAGAATGTATATTACGACGCAGAAATTTATTTATGCGGAAAGTTTAAAAACGTCTTCAAAAATAAAGATATTGTATAGTATTATATTCACCAATATAACTAAGAATCACCGTCAAGATAAAGACCACAGTATAAACGATCCTCATTTTTTGCAGTCAGAGGTAAAACTGATGTACATTATTTAGATAAAGACCTAAGTGCTACATTGATTTTCAAAAATTATATGGCAATCATGTACAGTAAAATTAAATACATTTTTTCGCTTATAAGACAAGTCTTATCTTCTACGGATCACCAAATGAAAAGCTGTAAACATTTATGGGGACCATTAACCCACATAGCACACTGTCCGAGAAAACCATGTCTGTGCCATTTTTAGACACATTTTTTTTCCGCAAAACCCTGGGGCAGACCTGGTTTTTTCGGGAAGTGGCCATGTGGGTAAAATTTATAGATAGGTGGAGCTAGAGATTCATTGGGGTTGGGTTCCACATGCAGAAAAGAGATGCTACTTTTTTGGGACTTAGTGAGATTGGAAAATTATTATAAGTAACATATAAACCTATAATTGTCTTTAAAAAATATTTCTGTGAGGAAATGAGCTGGAGCCACAACTCTTGTATGCGAAACACGAAATCTATTACTGATATGAAATTCTTCTTTTTCCGGAATTTAGTAAATATTTTATGCTAATATATGCCGCAAAAACTAAATTTTATGACCGGTAATTTCGGTCAAAAAACTGTAGTAATGCTGGCTGCAGATGACTCTGGTAGGTAAAACTCTGAAACTATTAGTGGTGTCAAATGTTTCTTCGTGCAGGAAAATAAGCACTATATTCCTGGGCAAAGTAGAATTTAATACAACTAATAGTTCCAAGTTTCAAATTTCAGAGTCACCTGAAGCCAGCATTACTACACGTTTTTGACCAAAATTACCGGGCACAAAATGTAATTTTTGCGGGGCATATTAGCATAAAATAAGCACTAATTGAATTCGTGGAATTCATGGAATTCACGCAATTCACAGAAATCAACGAATTCAAAGAATTCAAGTAATTCAAAGAATTCAAAGAATTTAAGTAATTCAAAGAATTCAAGTAATTCAAAGAATTCAAATAATTCAAAGAATTCAAATACAGTCCAAGCTCTGATCAGTGCCGCCCCAAGCAACGCCGCTTCTCCGATTTCTCGCTCTAGCGCTACCACCACCACATTAGCATCGGTCGCGATCGATGCATTTCATAGCTAACGCTCTGAGTAGTGCCGGGAAAAAAACAGCCGAATCTGAACGTTTTTCTCGGGCTGCAGCTTGAAGTTGTTTATTCAAACAAATCTTTCATTTTATTATACATATAAGAAATGAGATATCAGGAAAAGTATTCGTTATTCAAAATTATTTTTAGTCCACTTAAAAAAAATGTGCTATGACATAAAATGAAATTCATGTACTATAGGGCTAACTAATCATTGTTTATTTTATGTTTCGTCAAATATTTAAAGGCTTTGGATGAAGATGTTCTGGATGAATGTTCAACATACAATGTGAACTTAAAGACCTGAAGAAAACCATGAAAAATGAAAATATCGCGTTTAAAAGATTTTAGATGTCTGACTTCAGCTCATTTAATATGCGTTCTTCTATGACACACATCTAGTGCACAACCAACAATGATACGCAAATCTCCTGCGCAGCCAGAAGTGCGATGTCACTCTATTTCGCAACTACAATTTCCACAAAAATCTACTGCGCAGTTGGAAGTGCAACATAACTCTAGTGCGCAACTTAACATGCCATGTAAAACTACTGCGCATCCGAAAGTGCGACGTAACTCTAGTGCGCGACCACTAGTGCCTCATGAGTCTGCTGCTCAGCCAGAAGGGAGCATTTTCACAATTCCATACAAATTTAAAATAGCCGGACCTCCTGGGGAATAAAATTGTGGGGAAATACTTTGCAAGAATAGGGATAGCATATTTCGGAGACGTTTTTAAAATAAAACGATAAAAATAGTAAAGTACTGTTTCGTAGTAGAGTGTAATAAACGCAGTATTGTACACCCAGGCACAAAATTTGATCGGATTCCAAAAGGACTAACTGAGGAAAACAAAAACTTTCTGTCAAAATCTCGTATTGAGCCTAGTGATCAGTCAAAAAGTGAACTTATTATATTATCAAAGAGAAGAAGGGAAATGTTATAAGTGGTTTGCGTCGGGGGTCTTTAAGTTCAAGTCAATTAGAAAATGTCCTGATTAGTGAGGACCATTTCATTGGTGTTAAGTAAGAAGGTTATGCGTGTAGAGTGTAAAGTTATGTTTTCCAACACTGCAGTGGACGAATTATTTGTGCTTTGTAATTATTACAATCGTTTGTAATTTTTTTGTTTCATATAGGATGTCCAGCTGACTTGACGAATAAGGAACATCCTGATTGGGTGCCTTGTCAAAAATTAGGTTAAGCCAATTTAACTATCCGTCTTCTCGGACCTGAATAATTTTTTTAAATCAAACTTTTATCTTCAATGTAGCACCACTATATCTCGAGAGTGGACTTTTATCTGTAAATGATGATTTCCATTTTACAGACTGTTCTGTAACTATTTTCAACAATTCGCGGTGGACATTCTACACTCACTGTTGCACTTCTTTAATCTTCTTATTCTTAAAACTTGAATTTGAAATGAAAGTTCAGTGATATCCACTACCCATTTATGTACTGCCACCGTTCATTTATTATATATTTTGTAATGAAAATTATTTTACCGGGCACATTAGATTAATACTTCAATAACTTTGTTTCAGAGTAATCACTCAATTATCATCATGGATAAAGAAGAATGTGAACATTTTCAGCCCGCTTTGGAGGCCATTCCTGATTTCAAAACAAGTACAGTTAGCCAGACTCACCTCACTGCTGCACAAATAAATTATATGTGTACTCAATTGGAGGCAGCTAAACTAACAATCGAGAAGCTGCGGCAGCGGGTAGATGAATTTATGCTTATAATTAAAAACAAATTAGTTATTGATTGCATTCATTACAAGGTGGCTATCTTTAGTTATTGCTTCAATCAATTATTTTTAATGAAAGTTAGATGTTTTAAGAAAACTCCAATTCATAATAGTTTTTCAGGTATTTTCATTTGAGTGTTTCCTACATAAAGTCCTTTTAGAAATCAGTTCACAGGGTACAGTTGATTTAATTTCTGAAGCTTGGGGTAGTCGAATTAGTGATAAGTATTCGATTGAAAATTCAGCCTTCCTGAAAAAACTGCTTCCCAGAGACGTGGTACTGCCTGATCGACGTTTTCTTATTTAGGACTCTGCGAACGTGACAGAACATGTAAACATCCCTGCATTTACGAGATGTTTGTAAAATAAAAATAATTCAAAAATCTTTTATTGCAGCCTCAAAATTTGTTGCTTAATCTCCGTTTTTTGCGAGAAAAACCCAACTCCATCCAAGCGACTTGGAACAAACGCAAAACATCTCACAAGTGAGAATTCACGTCAAATGAATTATTGGGTCGACACGACAAAAATACCAAATTTCGTCAGGAACTGTTTCCATCAGCTTGTTGTGTGCTCTATTGCGTTATAACTCTGGTTCGCAACCACCAATACCAAATAAGTCTACTGCATATCCGGAAGAGCGACATGAATCTAGGGCGCAATTACAAAATCCAAGTCTACTGCGCAGCCGGAACCGAAACCGAAAAAAAAAAAACTGGGAGGAACTCAAGAACTGTAATTGCTGAAAAGAAAAGAGATTGTGAAATTCAAGAAATAAATAGAGGTTTTCAAAACATTTTTGGAATTTTAATCACTATTTCGCTTTTTAAATTTAATAATATTGAAATATATGAAAGAGAAAAAAAATACTTATCAAAGACGGATCGTTGACTCTATATATTTATGATCAAATTTCGTAATAACTCTGCTAATTTACATTAGGTGCCAAAAGGTAAGGAATTGTTTCAATGATAAATGTGAGGTTAACTATGGCTCTATTTATTTTTACTTTTATGAGACCGTAAGACGAAACGAATTACTTCAATTTATCTTACTTAAAAATAAAGCGTGAACTATATTTTCCATGATTTATTGGATAATTTCAAAGTTTCAATAATTCGTTGCAATACATTTTTATATGGAATAAACTAATTTTAATTCAAAGTCTTCTGATGTAAACATTTTTTTATTTGCAGGTGTGATACAAGAAACGATATAGTGACCGCAATTTGACGGCGTATGATAAAAATATTTAATATGGCTAACTAATTTCACGAAATTTGTTCCCGCAGTAAATGCTTTCCTTATTTACATTAGGGTAATCTTTCAACGAGAAAATTGTTATAGATAAATTACTATAAACCTATAATAATATGTTTCAAAAACTATTTGCGGCAGCGTCTGAAACGGAACTTTTTTTGCTTGGTTCTGAAAAAGACTGGCTGTGGCATTGCCGAAAGATTGAAGTCTCGGGAATCATGATACATTAGCTTTTTAATATTGTTTGTAAATACTAGTTACTTGTTACATTTTAAGACGACTTCAATATGTAAACAATTTAATATTTTAGTTTCACATTTTTCAATGGTGTGGAAGATTTTAGTTTACAACCTCTACAATACAATTAAAAGTAATCGAGCCTTTTGCCCTACTGGAGTTTCCCTAATTTCATCTGGGGTCAACAAGGTGATCTTGCCACTTTCCATATTTATTTTTGCCCGCCCTTCATGTTTAGTGCCTGGTCTGTGTGTATATATTCCAGCAAGAAAATTACTACTCTCGAATCTTGCATAGACATATCCACCGTTTGTTGATAATATAATCTGTTCTTGGATTGAAATGGCCATATAGAGATGCTGTGCTGCGAGTATTTTAATTGGTTTA
This sequence comes from Andricus coriarius, assembly GCA_932066315.1. Taxonomy (NCBI): domain Eukaryota; kingdom Metazoa; phylum Arthropoda; class Insecta; order Hymenoptera; family Cynipidae; genus Andricus; species Andricus coriarius. Next base: position 15,325 of record CAKNWT010282474.1, on the reverse strand, counting down.
CCCGCAGGAAAAGTGTATCTTCGAAGTTCGAACAGCCGGTGCGGATTTGCTTTGGAACAAAGGCGAATAAATTGAAGTTGGTCAAATCCATATCCAAGTACTTTAGAAAACGGAAGTGCAGGGTGAGACCTGAACGTGGCAGGAAGACGAGGATCAGCAGGAGAGGATCTGGTCAGAGAATAAGGCAATACGAAATCAAACTCAATCAAAGAACAATTCATGTGCACAAAAACGAATTTTTATTAAATTCAGATAGGTAGGAATAAATGGAATTAGTCAATCAGATTCTGGTAAAATCCATAGTAAATCAAGGTGAATTAAAAAGTCTTTAGGGCGTTGTGCATCTTTTTCAGTATATGTCATTCATTTGAAGCGTAAACAACTATCATTTTTGTTCACTTAAATATGTCGAACTTTGTGCCTGAAAAAGTATTTTTGCGGGGAGTTCTCCTTCATTATTTTCATATGAAGAAAACTGATGCCGAAAGTCATCGTATTTTGGTGGAAGTGTATGGTGAACATGCTCTAGCTGAGCGCATGTGTCAAAAGTGGTTTGCTCGATTCAAGAGTTGTGATTTTAGCTTGGAAGACGATGAACGTCCTGATCAGCCAAAAAAGTTTGAAGATGAATAACTGGAAGCAATACTCGATGAAGATTGTTGTCAAACATAAGAAGATCTCGCAGAATCTTCCGGAGTCGCTCGAGCAGCCATTTGAAACGTTTAAAAGCAGCCACATACATTGAAAAACGTCCAGAATATGCGACCAGACACGAGGCAATAATTTTCCATCATGACAACGCTCGGCCCCATGTTGCTATTCCGGTTAAGATCTAGTTGGAAAACAGTGGATGGGGAATTTTACCCCACGCGCCTTATAGCCCAGGCCTTGCCCCTTCGGACTACCATTTGTTCCGGTCGATGCAGAACGCCCTCACTGGAATACGGTTTACGTCAGAACAGGGTGACAAAAATTGGCTTGATACATTTTTGGCAGCCAATCCGGCGCAGTTTTTTTGGGATGGAATCCACAAATCGCCAGAAAATTCAAACGTATTCAATAAAATTCAGATGTCCTTGAGTTCTCTACTTTAATTTAACAAAGAAGCACTAAAGTGATATTTTTATTTAAAAAAGTGACTCTAGTGACTTTAACTTAGAAGAATGAGTAAAAAGGGTTTTGAGAAAAAAGTGAAGATAACTAGTTACTCTTAAAAGGTAACTTACCCATCTTTGTAGTTTACATGCTCTACTCTAAAATGAAACTGGATTGGGCAAATGTGGGCTACACGAACTTCCTCAGTTTCATCTCGGGTCAAGGGGGTAACCCTGGCGCTCTTCATGATTATTTTTACCCGTACTTTAGATTTCGTTTTAGAGTTATATTTGTATAATCCAGCAAGTATATTATTACTCGTCAATATAGCAAAGACGTCATCATCCAATGTTGATAATACAATTTCTTGTTGGGGTGGCACGGACGGAAAGGCATTATGCGCCGAGGATATTTTAATTCGTTTTTCCGTCGGGAAAGTATATTTGCGAAGTTCAAATAGCCGGTGCGGATTTTTAATGGGTGTAAGCCGAATCAATTGAAGTTGGTCAAGGCCATATATACGTTGGTCAGAAGAAGAAAGCCGGGTAGGTGGATTCATATGGATGGCAGGAGAAGACCGGTACCTTGCACGTTTTCGAGGTACGGCAGGAGAAGTGCACCGCTACGAGGAACACCAGGAAGAGCCGTTAGGCAAACATTTAAACTGCGAACTTAACTCTGCAACAAGAAACAGACGACAAATTTATTTTGAAGAATGAATTTCGTTGGTTTACTAATAATAATCTACAAAAGTACCCAGCTATATTATTTTGTTTTCAGCAAGAAGTTAGTTCATAGTGATGCTTTTCTTGTTGAACTGTAGATAGGAATTGTACATTTGGATAAACTCTTCAGGCTGCCACAGAAAAATTGTAACTTACAAATAATTTATATTAATATTATTAGTAAAGAAAAATCTGGTGACAGTTGAATCAATCCAAAAGAGACAAATTTTCAACTAACTAGTTGTATTTTCAACAAAAAATGATCATCTATTTTCCAAGAAAGATGATTTCTCAACCAAAATGATGAATCTTCAAGCAAAAAAGGGAATATTTTAACAGAGTGCTTTAACTATTAACCAAAATGATGATATCTTAACAAAAAATATAATAATTGATAATTAAATACAAATTATATTTAATTATATATCATAAAGTTTTGAATTCATTTAAAAAGACGAATTTTGAACAAAATAGTCGAATCTTCGTGCACAAGAGATTTTCAATTGAAACCAGAAATTTGCAATTTCATTAAAACAAGATAAGAGTTCTACCAAAAAGAGATGAATTTCAAACCAAAACAGATTTTTCTAGAGAGGAAGGAAATTTTGGGCCAATTCTAATTTGAAGGGAAAAATATGTATCCATACAAAATAAAAATTTCTAATGACAATTTATTTTAGGTTTCTTTGTTTATTTGATCTAAGGTTTTATATATTTTACTTTCCTATGTTTTTCTAAAAAATTTAAAAAGTATTTTGAACTATTCAGATATGACAAAACTTGACCTATCTAGAAAATTACTATGATTTTTTATTTATTTTACAGTTGTTTTCCCAAATTTTATGAAAACATTCTGTCTGAAGGATATTGAGGACTTTTTGAAGCTTAGCAAAAATTTAGCAAAAGTTGATACATTTTTCAAAGCTTTAAAATATTTTTATTATCTTCAGGATTTAAAAAATACTTAAATACCTTCTAAGATTACTGGATTTATTCTTAAGAATGTATTGAAATTTAACGGATTAGGTTTTCATAGCTAAAATAGTGTACATTTGTGGTCCGCCGAATACTTCTTCTTTGAACTTAGCATCAGAAATTTTCGGTTTGAAGGTATTGAAAACATGCCCCTGATTTACTAAGGGTTTTGACGAATTTTTGTATGAGATCAAGCTTTATATGCGACGCAGGATTGAGAATTTGCTATGGATCCACATTGATGATGTCATTAGAACCTGGAGTTAGCGATGATCTTATTGGCCATTGTTTCGTCTTGCTGTAGTGATTTTCTCTATTTCTACTATCCTACAGACATAAATAGCAAGGATATTTTGTGAATCCTGCCTGTTGTCTAAGCATCAAGGTTATAATTTTTAAATCTCCGTATATTGGCCATAAATGATTTACCTACTGAATTTTCTGTGATAGTATTTGCATGAACGTTCGCGTTGTGAAATAATACCGCCTTTATGCTTCGTTTCGAAAAGTGTCTAAAGAGTCACCAATCAGAAGCTTTGTAAGAATTTTTTTCAGCTGATTTACGAGACCCTCGACATCGGTACAAAATATTAAAGATGAAACTTCTTCCTTCATAAAAATGTTCTGAATTCGAAGTCTCGGTTTCAATAAATAGAAACTTTTGTTTTGAGTTCTAGAAGATCTCTATTTTTCAGAAATCAAGCCAAAAGCTCAGTACCATCTTTTGGTAAAATTAAATCTCAAACGGGATCATTCAACTCAAACTGGGATACCAATGAAGGAATTGAAGCTACTTTCTTATTTCACGTGTACTCTGAATCACAACTATCGTTGTCGTCGCTCGAAAAATCAATTTCTCTATCTAGTTCTCCAAAGTCGAAACCTTCAGTAACACAATCAATATTCCAAATTTCTGGAGTGATGAATTTGGTGTTCTCTTTATTTCTTGCCGCCTTTCATCGATATAACATCTTTTTGCACAAGTTACAAATGACATGCGGAAACCAGCTATTATGTTGATCAATCTTTGAATTGAAAATTTCTTCCTATAAGTTGCAAATATTATCGTCAGTCGTTTTTTGCAAAGATTTCACTTCATATTTCGAACAAACGTAACAAAAATTTTCATGATTCGCATGAGAATCATATGATTGCGGAACCTCGGATCACCTTCTTGTAGCATTAGATTGCACATTGGCCATGTCACCAACTAATGTGAAGCTGCGGTCGCTTGATGACGACGCCTGCGGGCCCGCTTTCTCACCCTGACCAGCCGCCGATACTGACGATCCGACTCTGTGCATCGTAAAGCGCTTGCGTGCACCTGCCATGACGGCATCAAAGCCGTAATCCAGGGACCTAGCCGGATCACAGGCTCACTCCGTTGCCCGCCATCAACGCGAGGAAGGGCCCTGAATGCAGACACACATAAGTCGGGTGAATGAATTTCACGAGTTACTTTAAAAATTAAAACCCTGACGTGCTGGATTTTTTCAGTCTACGGATTTTTGAAATTTCAAAAAAGAACATCAAAATTTATTTTAGGCCTTCGGTTCAGCAATGGAGGAAATTAGAAAGGTGTGAGCTTGGTGGGGCATTTTGGCGTGATAAAGAAGGTAGTGAGGGAAGGATGTATTGCGAGAGGTGAAAAAAAAGAGAGGAGGAGGTTATAAAAGGGCGAATGTTAAATTGTGGAAGAGGATACAGTGGAGAAGGTTTTAAATATAAAAGTGAAAACTGGCACATGTGAGTTTGAGGTTAGGGGAAGAACCGGAAATGAAAAGGAGAAGAAGCGATGAAGACGCGCGTGGCGAGGGCGTCAACTAGGATGAGGTGGTAGTTTGACTAGAGCAGTGGAAAAACAGAGGGAGCAGAATCAGTGATTGAAGGGAGAAGCCTCAGTTGGCGGGAAGAGAGAGAAAGAGTTTGGAGAAGCAACAGCGTCTTAGCAACAGCGCGATGAGTGGGGAAGGAGACAAGAAGAAGAAGTAGAAAATGGTGGTTTGGTGGATAGGGAATAAGCGAACCTGGAGTAGGTTTATGATTTTTTGGGGAGAAACGGTTCTCGACTCCGATTCCGATTCTCGATCGCTTGCTAGATTCCAGGAATCGATTAGTAGATTCATACCGGGAATAGATTCCCACTCCCATGTTTTACTGCGTATGTGTCGAAAAGCCCGCCCTTATTTAAAATTAATATTATTACCGAAATAATAATAATAAAAAATTAATGCAATGATAATGAATAATTATTATAATAATGATACTCGTATTATATTAATATTTTAGAAATGGTAAAAATGAATTTTAACAGCGAAACAAATGTCCGATTTATTTTTAATCAATGAGCAATTCCATGTTAAACCATCTGAAAAATTTCATCTATTGCACTGAAGAAATTTTGGGTGAGCTGCTCGCCCACGTGATAGAGCTGCAACACCAAATACGTCGCGCGCCGCTCGCCCTCAGCTTGGTGCTGATCCTCTCTCTTGTTGGGCAGTCTGCGTGCCCACAAATTTGTGCAAAAAGATGGTTTTCATCCATAAGAAGATAGGACTATAAAACCATTATTTGTATAATTTGTTCATATAAATCATGGTTTTTTATGTTAAAATATTTTTTTCACTTCAAATAATATTGTCAAGTGTTTTAACATTATTTTTTATGACGACGAAATATTTATCTCGTAAAAATTTAATGGATTTCTACTAGTTTAAAACATTTTTTTATGTCAAAAAAAAACGTCTTTTAGAGGATTTTATTTCATTATATTTGTGTCTAGGTATTTTTTATTAGTGATTTCTGGTGTACTTAATTGTTTACACAATCACAAAACTCAATTGCGACCTGCAGTTTAATTTTTCCGTATAAATCCATTTCTGGACTCGTGGGGCGATTTCTGTCTCTTTTGTGGGACTGCAGCGTTCCCAACACGTGGGAACAGATCTGCTCGCACGTTTGGCACTATAGCTCACTCAAGTCAGGTGTGGTCGCTGCACCAACCGCCGTGGTGGCGCTGCGTTCCCACTAAGAAGACAGCTGCTTGCCCAAAATTTTTTCAGTGTGTTAGTAATATTTATTAAAATTCGAGTAGGTCTCTTAGTTATTGAAAGAAAAATTCCAAAATAATGTTTGAGAAATTGAAAACTCTTAGGTGATATTTTGAATATCCAATTGCGCATGCTCAACACTAGTTTTCTGAAAACTTGCCCATACCCTCGACGTTCATCAAATATTTGCTTCATGTAACTTTCATGTAAAATTTGGTTAGCATTTTCCGTTTTTTTTATCCTTACCCTTATAAAGTTCTTTATTCTTCAAATAATGTCATTATTTACGCAATTGAAGTCTTTTTAATTTTAAGATACTTCTGATAATGTACATGTTTTTGATTATTGTTTTACAATCTTATGATTGTCTGGGAATGATCTTTCGTTGCTAAAAATGTTTGATTCATTCAATCGTTCAACTGAGCTACAATTTATATTATTTCGAGAAATTACCATTTTTACTATTTTTGTTTGGTGTGATACAAGAAACGATATATTGACCACAAATTTACGGCATATAATAAAAATGTTCAATACAGCTAACTAATTTTATGAAATTTTTTCCCGCAGTCAAATTTTTTCTTATCGACGTCAGGGTGAATTCTTCATTGGAAAATTGCTCTAGGTAAATCATTAGAAACTTGTGATAATCATTTTCAACAACAATTTGCGTAAGCGAATAAAACTGAACTTTTTTTTACTTGGTTCTGAAAAAGACTGGCTGGGGCATTGCCGAAAGATTGAAGTCTTGGAAACCGTAATACATAAACCTTTTATTATTGTGCGTAAATATTAGTTAATTGTAATATTTGAGTAGAGCTTTGAATATAAACAATTTTATATTTTATTTTTACACTTTTTTAATGGTGTTGATGACTTTGGTTCACAAGCTCTACTACATAATGAACATTAATCGGGCGATTTAGACCTACTGGAGTTTCCCTGATTTCATCTGGCGTCAACAAGGTAATCTTGCCACTTTCCATGTTTATTTTTGCCCGCCCTTCATGTTTGGTGCCAGTTCTATGTGTATATATTCCAGCAAGAACGTTACTACTCTCGAATATTGCAAAGACATCACCACTAATTGTTGATAATACAATTTGTTCTTGGATTGGAATGGGCCTAAAGCGATGCCGTCCTGCAAGTATCCTTAGTGGTTTTTCCGCAGAAAAAGTGTATCTTTGAAGTTCGAACAGCCGGTGCGCATTTTCTCTGTAAAAAAGCCGAATAAATGGAAGTTGGTCAAGTTGATATCCAAGTACGTGAGAAAGTGGAATCGCAGTGCAAGAACTGGACGTGGCAGGAAGGCGAGGCTCAGCAGAAGACGGAGATCTGGCCAAATTCAAAGAAATGACATTGAAATTCTTGAGTTCTGTGTTTTAAGGTCACCAAACAAGCAAGTAAAGATTACTAGTTTGTTTTTAAAAAAAAGTTTCTTACCTATCTCTGTGGTTTATATGCTCTACTCTAAAGTGATATTGGATTGAGCGAAGATGGCCTACTGGAACTTCCTCAATTTCATCTGGGGTCAACGGGGTAATCCTGCCGCTCTTAATGTTTATTTTTGCCCGTCCTTTAGATTTGATGCGAGGATTATGTTTATATATTCCAGCAAGTGAAGTATTACTCGTCAATATTGCAAAGACGTCACCTTCAGATGTTGATAGTACAATTTGTTCTTGCGGTGGTACGGGCGAAAAGATATTACGTCCTGCGTATATTTTAATTTGATTATTCGTAGGGAAAGTGTATCTTCGCAATTCGAATTGCCGGTGTGGATTTTTAGCCGGATTTAGACGAATAAATTTAAGTTGGTCAAGTCCATATCCAAATCCGTCAGAAGAAGGCAGCCTGGTAGGTGGATCTATATAGCTGACAGGAGGAGATCGGGTCCTCACGCGTATAGAAGTTTCGGTAGGAGAAGGAGGCCTGAGCGGAGAATGAGATCTGGCAGGAGGAAAAGAACTGGCAGAAGGATCTTGTTCGTCGAAAAATGAAGAACGATTGCCACGTGGAACACCAGGAATAGGGGCGCCATTAGGCAAGCATTCAAACTGTGAACTTAACTCTGAAAGAAGAAAGAGACGATTGAATGTTTTTTGAGAACAAATTTTTTTAACTCACTGATAATAATATACAGAAATTTCTAGCTGAAGCATTCCATTTTTGGTATGGAATTGATTTTTATTGATGCTGTCGTTGATTAACTTTAGATAAGAATTGTACATTCTGATAAACTGTTGAGAGTTCACAACAAAATAGTAATAATACATTATGGTATTCAATTCCTTAGATTGACAAAAAAGTAATTTCACTTATAAGATTATGAAAAGTTGATTAATACAGTCCGTCTATATATATTTTTTATAATTGAAATTGAATAATGATACTTAAGGTTCTAGAATATAGGGTTTAACACAAGTCCTGTGGCAATAACATTTGATAGAATTTCAATGAGAAACTATTGATAGAAAATTATAAGATCTCGGTATGAATAGAATTTGATCAACTTTACGGCATTCCGAAAAACGCGTATTGTTTTTTACACTTTTTCTTCTGCATAGGATTCTATAAAGTTTCAATGAAATGGGTCAGAGGGTAAATTTTATACGTGCGAAACCCCTGATTTCCTGAGGTTACACGTAGCATGTTGACACATTCACGGAGAATGACCCAGATAAAAGACGTACTTATTTCGCAAAAACTCAAATAGCATCTGAAAAATAATAGTGATCAGGATAGAATATATATTACGACGCAGAAATTTTTGTATGCTGAATGTTTCAAAACGTCTCCAAAAATAAAGATATAGTATAGTATTATATTTACCAATACAACTAAGAATCAACGTCAAGATAAAGACCACGGTATAAACGATCCTCATTTTTTGCAGTCAGAGGTAAAACTGACTTACATAATTTAGATAATGACTATATTTATTTTCAAAAATTATATGGCAATTATGTACAGTATAATTAAATACATATTTCCCGCTTATAATACAAGTCTTATCTTCTACGGATCACCAAATAAAAAGCTGTAAACATTTATGGGGACCGTTAACCCACATAGCAGGCTGTCCGAGAAAAACATTTCTGTCCCATTTTTAGACTTATTCTTTTTCCGCAAAAACTTGGGGCAGACCTAGTTTTTTCAAAAAGTGGCCATGTGGGTAAAATTTATAGATAGGTGGTTGGGTTGGGATATTTGGGTTGGGTTCCACATGCACCACAGAAATGATACTTTTTTTTGGGACTTAGTGGGCGTCAAATATAGGTATACTCTGGTTTCTGGTTCTCAGATTTGGTCAAATTTTGTCGGCTTGTGTTATTATAAGTAACATATAAACATATAATTGTCTTCAAAAAATATTTCTGTGAGGAAATGAAACAGAACTTTTTGTTTATCTGTTTTCATTATTATTTGTCATATCGATATGGGCACAATGCCATCAAATTCTTCTTTTTGCAGGAATTTAGTGCTAATAAAGTGCTAGGCTTCAGGTGACTCTGTTATGTAAAAATAGGAAACTATTAATGGTATCAAATTCTGCTTTGTACAGGAACTTACTGATTATTTTATGCTAATATATGCCGCAAAAACTAAATTTTGTGACCAGTCATTTTTTTCAAAAATATGTAGTAATGGTGCTTTCAGCTGGAGCCTTAACTCCGGTATGCGAGACCCGAAAACTATTAATGGTATAAAATTCCCCTTTGTGCAGGAATTTATTGCTTATTTTATGCTAATATATGGCAAAACAATTACATTTGGTGCCTGGCAAAGTAGAATTTGGTACTAATAATATTTTCCTAGTTTCAAATTCCAGAATCACCTGAAGCCCGCTTTACTACATGTTTTTGTCTAAAATTATAGTGCACAAAATTTAGTTTTTGCGGCATATATTAGCATAGATTAAGCACTAATTCAATTCACGGAATTCGTAGAATTCACGAAATTCAAAGAAATCAAGGAATTTAAAGAATTCAAGGAATTCAAGGAATACAAGGAATTCAAAGAATTTAAGTAATTCACGGAATTCAAAGAATTCAAGTAATTCTAGTAATTCGAAGAACTTAAGGAATTCAAGGAATTAAAGTAATTTAATAAATTCAAGGACTTCACGGAATTCAACGAATTAAATAAATTCAAAAAATTCGTCGAATCGCACAATTCCTTGAATCCCGTGAATTAGTTCAATTCCATGAATTAATTGATTTCCGTGAATTCATTGAATTTCGTGAATTCCTTTATTTCCATGAATTCGTTGAATTCTGTGAATTGGTTGAATTCCGTGAATTTGTTGAATTCCGTGAATTCGTTGAATTCCGTGAATTCCATAAATTTCGTGAATTCGCTGAATTCGTTGAATTTGTTGAATTCGCTGAAGTGCAACACAACTCCAGTATGAGGCACAAGTGCCACATGAGTAACTCTACTGCGCAACTATAATTTCCAAAAAAGTCTACTGCGCAGTTGGACGTACAACATAACTCTAGTGTGCAACAACCAATGTGACGTCAGTCTAATGCGCAGCCGGAAGTGCGACGTAACTCCATTGCAACACAACAAATGCTACACAAGTCTACTAGACTGCTAGATATAGCATATTTCGGCGACATTTAAAAAATAAAATAATTAAAATAATAGAGTACTGTTTCATAGTAGGGTGTAATAAACGCAGTGTTGTGCACCAAGGCGCAAAATTTGATCGGATCCTAGAAGGACTAACTGAGGAGAACAAAAAAATCGTTACGAAATTTCGTGTTGAGCCGAGTGATCAGTCAAAAAGTGAACTCATTATATTATCAATGAGAAGAAGGGAAATGTTATAAGTGTTTGGCGTCGTGGGCCTTTAAGTGCAAGTCAATTAGAAAATGTCCGGATTTTGTTTCATATAGGATGTCCAGCTGAATAAACGAATAAGGATCATCCTGATTTGTCCCTTGTCAAAAATTAACTTATGAAAAAGGAGCCGCTGTAAAAAGGTCGAGAGTGGAATTTTATCTGTAAATAGTGATTTCCATTTTACAGGCTGTTCTGTAACTATTTTTAGCAATTCGCATTGGACAATCTACACCTACTCGTCCACTTTTTTAATCAGCAAAAACTAGGGTAAACAATATTTAAAATTTCCTTTGGTATTGTGTCGACGATTTCAGATTTTTCATCATTGCGGAAAATGTGATACTTATAAGATAATCACACTAAAAACGAAATTTCACAAGAATCCATTTCCCAAACTATAAATTGAATATCCTTTTATTCTTAAAATGTACGTTTTCTCTCAATTGTTTGTAAGTCATTAGAATATAAGTAAATATAAGGTACAAAAATTTGAATTTTGAATGAAAGTTCAGGGATATCCACTACACATTGATGTACTGCCACCGTTTATTTATTATATCTTTGTAATAAAAAATAGTTTGACCGGGCACATTATATTAATATTATAATAACTCTGTTTCAGAGAAATGACTCAATTATCGTCATGGTTTAGGAAGAATGTCAAAATGTTCAGCCAGCTTTGGAGGCCATTTGTGAGGTCGAAACTAGTTTAAGTTGGAGGCAGATAAGCTAACAATCGAGAAGCTGCAGCAGCGGGTAGATAAATTTTTGATGTTTGAGGAATATTATTGGTTTCGTAGGGTTAAGTGTGACAACGGGATTGGTATAATGATAAAAACAATGTTTATAATTAAGAATAAATTAGTTATTGATTACATTCATTACAAGATGGCTCTCTTTAGTTATTGCTTCAATCAATTATTTTCAATAAAATGGAGATGTATTTCGAAAACCCGAATTCATAATTGTGTTATTTGGTCTTTTCGTTTCAGTTTTTCCCACATAAGGTCCTTTCGGAAATGAATTCACAGGGTACAGTTACTTTCGATTCTGAAGCTTGGGGTGGTCAAATTAGTGATAAATATTTGACTGAAAATTCAGGCTTCAGGAAAAAACTGCTTCCCGGAGACGTGGTACTCGCTGATCGTCGTTTGCCTATTGAGGACTCTGCGAACATTGCAGAAGCCTTCGTAAACATCCCTGCATTTGCGAGAGCTTTGTAAAATAAAATAATTCATCAATATTTTACTGCAGCTTCGAAATTTTTTGCTTAAATCCCATTTTTCGCAGGAAAAACCCAACTCCATCCAAAAGACTTGGAACAAACGCAAAACATCTCAACAAGTGAGAATTCACGTCAAAAGAATTATTGGGTCGACCCGACAAAAATACCAAATTTTGTCAGGAACTGTTTCCATCGACTTGTTCTGTGCTCAAGTGCGTTATCACTCTGGTTCGCAACCACCAATACCAAATATGTCTACTGCATATCCGGAATTGCGACATGAATCTAGAGCGCAATTACAAAATCCAAGTCTACTGCGCAGCCGGAACCGAAACCGAAAAATACCGGATCGGGTATATCGCGCACAGATCCGAACCAAAAATTTTCGGGTGGGTATGCTTATGCAGGCTGCTAGATCGGGATTCGAAAATATTGGTCCGGTGACACTGAGAGGATCTTAAAAAATACAATGGCTGAAAAAAAAGAGGTTGTGAAATTCGAAACATAAATAGAGATTTGTCACAACATTTTTGGAATTTCAATAACTATTCCGCTTTTCAAATTTAATAATATTGAAAGATATGAGAGCAAAAAAAAGGCTTATCAAAGACGGATCATTGAGTCTATATTCATAAACAAATTTCGTAATAACTCTATGAATTTACAGTAGGCGCCGAAAGGTAAGGAATTGTTTTAATTATAAATGTGAGTAAAACTTTAGCTTTATTTATTATCACTTTTATGAGACCGAAGACGAAACGCATAACTTCATTTTATCTTGCTTAAATATAAAGCGTGATTAATATTTTTCAGGATTCATTGGATAATTTCAAAATTTTAATGTAGCCGCGCAAGAGTAATAAATAATCAGAAATGTTTCTTGATTCACACACAGGCGAAAAGCCAATCAGGTTTTAACAATAATTCGTTATACTACTTTTCTATATGGAAGAAACTAATTTTAATTAAAAGTCTTCTGATGTAAAAATTGTTTCATTTGCAGGTGTGATGCAAGAAACGATATATTGACCACATTTTGACGGCGTATCATAAAAATATTTAATATGGCTAACTAATTTCATGAAATTTGTGCCCGCAGTAAATGTTTTCCTTATTCACATTAGGGTGATTTTCCCGCAGGAAAATTATTATAGATAAATTCTTATAAACTGATAATGATATTGCTCAAATACTATTTGCGTAAGCGAATTAAACGGAACTTTTTTTACTTGGTTTTGAATTAGATTGTCTGCGGAATTGCCGAAAGATTGATGTCTTGGGAATCATGATACATTAACTTGTTATTATTGTTTTCAAATACTAGTTGCTTGTTACATTTTAAGATGACTTCGGTATGCCAGCAATTTTATATTTTAGTTGTACATTTTTTAATGGTGTGGAGGATTTTGGTTTACAACCTCTACTATATGATAAAAAGTAATTGAGCGTTTTGCCCCTACTGGAGTTTCCCTAGTTTCATCTGGGGTCGACAAGGTAATTGTACCACTTTTCATGTTTATTTTTGCCCGCCCTTCATGTTTCGTGCCAGGTATATGTGTATATATTCCAGCAAGAACATTATTACTCTCGAATCTTGCAAAGAAATCTCCACCGATTGTTGACAATACAATCTGTTCTTGGGTTGAAATGGCCATATAGCGATGACGTTCTGTGAGTATTTTTATTGGTTTATCCGCAGAAAAAGTGTATCTTCGAAGTTCGAACAGCCGGTGCGGATTTGCTTTGGAATAAATGCGAATAAATTGAAGTTGGTCAAATCCCTATCCAAGTACGTTAGAAAACGGAAGTGCAGGATAAGACCTGGACGTGGCAGGAAGACAAGGATCAGCACGGAAAGATCTGGCCAGAAAATAAGGTAACACAAAATCAAAATCAATTAAATAATAATTCATGTGCACAAAAACGAATTTTTATTAAATTCAGATAAATAGGAATACAGTCGGTCACATAAGAGCGTAGTCACGATTACCATCGAATGGTAAATAGAAGGCCCAAATTTTTTATGTCATCTCTTAGAGGGAAGCATAATCGTTAATGCTTTGTACGATTCAATGATATTTTCTTTATTCAAAGTGAATTTTGCGTTGTTTATCAAAATGAGTGCAGCTCTTGCTTCGAGGCAGTTTTTTATGTTTGCACCCCAAGGGACCCAAAATGACTCAGGTAGCTGCTGCTCAATATATGCAAAAGTCAAAGCAGTTTGTGAGCAAATGGATAAACCGTTATAAGCAATATAAAAATGTCGACGACTTTCCCGATCGCGGCTCTTTCGGCAAGATCTCCGAAAAAGGTGAAATGATGATTTTAACCATGTTTTCGAAAGATCCGCTGTTGGCCTTGGGAGAAGGTGCGCGATTATTGTCTAAAAAAGGATTACGAATATCCCACGAAATCATTCGTAGAAATTTGATGGCGAATGATTTGAAATTTCGGTGCACTTTGGAGAAACCAATGCTGAGCGAAAAACACGTCCAAAAACGACTTGACTGGGCAGAAGAAAATTTGGACCGCGACTGGGACAACGTCATCTTCTCCAACGCATTATCTTTTTGGGCTTTTCCGAATATAAAAAAACAGACCCTGCAATTTGAACCAGCTGGTTCACCGAATTCACAAAATTTAGAGATCGCTTCCCAAGGAATATGCGGAAAATCTAGTCCAAAGCATGCCTCGAAGGTGCCAGGCCATCATTGAAGCTAACGGGGATTGGACCAGCTATTAAATGTATTTGCATTCAAATTCATGATTGAATAAAACAATATTTGGTGGAATTGTTCAGTTTAGTACGTTTCTTTAGTAATAAGAATGACTACGCTCTTATATGACCGACTGGAAATGGAATTCGTCAATAAGAGTCTGGTAAACTCCATTGTAGATGAAGGTGATTTGAAAAGTCTTCAGGGCGTATTAAATAAAATAATGATAAATATGAAACAGATTCATTGCACTCAGTCGGTTTGAAGGGGATTGAATGGATTCTTTAATGAATTAAAGGAATTGAAAGGAAGTTTCTCCTAAAAAGTAACTTACCGATCTTTGTAGTTTTCATGCTCTACTCTAAAATGAAACTGGATTGGGCAAATGTGGCCTATACGAACTTCCTCAGTTTCATCTCGGGTCAATGGGGTAACCCAGACGCTCTTAATGTTTATTCTTACCCGTCCTTTAGATTTGGTTTTAGAGTTATATTTGTATAATCCAGTAAGTATATTATTACTCGTCAATATAGCAAAGACGTCACCATTCAATGTTGATAATACAATTTGTTTTTTGGGTTGGCACGGGCGGGAAGACATTATGCGTTGCGAATATTTTAATTCGTTTGTCCTTAGGGAAAGTATATTTGCAAAGTTCGAATAGCCGGTGTGGATTTTTAATGGGTG
>CAKNWT010282446.1:0-10158 GCA_932066315.1 Andricus coriarius | reverse complement strand
CAGAGTATGCAGTCGTGCCATGTAACCTTTTCGTTCAGGGGTCATACTGGTATCATAGCACTCCAGCAGGTCGTCCCTGAGTCGATCCGTCCACTTAAAAGTAACGAGATTCTGCCGGTCAATCGCATTGACCTCGTCTTGATTGGCTCCCCCAACTATAGGATAGTCGGCATTGTTGTCCGACCCACTGTCGGGAGCCCTGCGCGTTCGATTGTTTTGAACCGCACTTACTACAACTATGTTTGGTGTTGTCATTGTTGTTCCCACGAGCAGCTAGGGAAAAGGTTACGTCCGTCCTTGTAGAGCCCCGCATGCAAGGATAAGGCTGCATACTCAGAGTGGTCGCCCGGTATCCCAGAGTCACCGTTTGAGACACTTCACCCAGGTGCCACTCAGCTTTCGGCACGGTTGTCACGCCTCCGCTTAGAGGTTATTCCTTCGGGACCATCCCTGGACAATTGTCCGCGACTGCTTATTAATTATTGTAACCATATTCAGCAGAAACCCTTGGTACAGGGACCCTCTAGCCGCAACCCGAGGACGCCTTCGGCGGCTTTGTCATAGGCAACATGTTTTTTGGATTGATTCGAATCTAAAATTTCTTCAGCTTGAACCAAAGCAACTAGTTATTATTTTGTTATTCATGGGAAACATTTTTTTCGTGGTGTTTATAACGTTCCAAAATCACAAAAAAATATTAAATCCCAAAAATTCTAAATCACGACAAAAGTTGTTTTTTTTTTCGAAAAAACAGAATGATACAATTTTTCTTTGGTTCAAGCTGAATAAATTTCAGGTTCGACATATTCAACAGTGATCTTAAACTCAAATTAAAAATTGCTCAAATTAGAACATATAGCATTGCAGTTGATGAAATTAGAATATTCCATTTCGTAATTAGGTATTTAACTTTGTATATTTCAAATAAGAAGTGTTCACCTTCTAGTACTTATTTGAAAAGCGGGTTGAAAATTACTATATTTTTGTTACTATTCCAATGTTACATTGGATAACAAATTCTGTCTCCAGTTTTCACATTTTCAACATGCTTTAAACTGTTTTAGTTTCAAAACATTTTTTAAGAGTATTTTTAATGGTTCAGCACTTGGAACGTGTACCTTATTTATTCCTAAATAATTTATTCAAGTGCTATAATTTCTTTAATTATTATTCAATAATGGCGTGAAAGTGTTTGTTGGCGGTTATTGTGTGGTGCTGAATTTGGTCAATTAGAGTGAGAATTGAAGTGAGTTATTCGGCAGAGTGTGCATGAAGAGTTTTCGGAGTGAATGTTTGCAGGTTCAAAATAATATAAGTGAAAAAGTGAGTGATATTTTGAGCGTTTGAGTCATTTTTGGGGTAGCCTGAGAGGTTAGTTTGTCTGACGTGTGGAGCAGGGTGGGGAGATCGGTGCAACACGGTAGCAGAGCCAGGGCAGGATAGGTAGGGAAAAGCACGGATGAAGACAAGGTATCAGGGTGGGGTAGTAGAGTGGCGATAAAAGTTACGACGGTTACGTAAGGCGTTAAAAGAGGATGATTAAAATCGGTTTAATGGGTAGCAGGAACTCTGACGAGGAAGTGTTCTATACGCCGAAGCGTGAGGAAAAAAGGGGAAAACATAGAAAACAGTAGAAAGGGAGAGATTGAGGGCGGAGAGTTTTGGTTCAATCGAGAGGTTTGTGTACAAGAAGCGGGACAGGGCGGAGAGAGGAAGTAGTGAGGATAAGGTAGAAGCAGGATCCACACTAAAAAATCAAAAAATGTACAAAACACCACCGGGAAAATACCCAAATGGAGAGGGGGAGAAAGACAAGGGGAAAGATGAAGTCAAAGTTGAAAATAGAGGGCCAACAGAAGAAAATGCTCGGTTATATGACATGCGTAAGATAATGATAGAGATAATGGGGATATATGGAGAAAATCAGGAAAAAAGGGAGAGGAAATAAGGAAAGAAATTAGGCGGGAAATGGCCGAACTTAGAAAAGAAATGAGGAAATGGGAAGAAGTCAGGGAAAAATTAGAGAAAAGGATGCAGAAGTTGGAGCAAAGACTACAAAAACAGGAAATGCCTAATAAAAAGGTAAAGGAGTTGGAAGGTAGAATAAACAAAATAGAAAGCCCAAACCGGGAGTTTAGAGGTGGGAAGAGTGGGAATGAGGAGAAGGAAAGGCTGAGAAAAATAGAACAAAGAATAGAAAAGAAAGAGAGAGAAGAAAGAAAAATAAACATAGTGATAAAGGGTCTAAGATTAGAAAGGAAGGAATTGAAGGAAGGAGTGGAAGATGTTCTAAAACGGATAAATGCTAAAGTAGAGATAGAGGAAATGCGAAGTATAGAAAAGGAAATGCGAAACGGAGAAAAAATGATACTAGTGAAACTAAAGAAATGGGAACATAAAAGGGAAGTGATGGCAAAGAAAAGGTTGTTATATGGAAGCTCGGAGAGAATAGAGGATGATTTGACATGGCTTGAAAGGAAGATGCAGTTTAAGTTAAGGTAAATAGCGGAAGAGAAAAGAAGTGAGGGGAAAAGAACGTGGGTTAAGTATGGCAGAATACAGATTGAAGGTGTATGGTGGGATTGGGACGAAGAAAGGGAAGATTTATTAAGAAATGAGATGCCGGGAAACTAGGAGAGGAAGGAACGAGAAATAGAAAAATAAAAAATAGTAAGAAACAAGAAGAGAAGAGAAACGAAAGTAGGGAAGAATGGAGAATATGTTACTGGAATATAGCAGGATTGGAGAGAAAGGATAGGGGCTTTATGAGAAATTTAGCGCAATGGGATGTAGTAGTGATGATAGAGACGTGGCTAAATGAAAGGGGATGGGAAAGAGTAAGGGGAAGGTTACCAAAAGGTTACAATTGGCAGAGCAATGGGAGGAATTGTGATGGGAGTTAGGAACGAATGTATAACAGGGCAGGATAAGAAAGAGAGGAAAGAGCAAAAAGAAGGAATAATAGTAGAATAGGTAAATATGGGAGGAGAGAAGTGGAAGATAGTGGGGGTTTATGTGAACAGTGATATGCAGGAGAAAGTAGAAGAGATGAGAGAACTAATGGAAGCAAATAAGCAAGAGATTAGGCTCATAATGGAGGAGATTTTAATGCGAGAACAGCAGATAGAGGAGGAAGGGAATGGGATGGAGAGAGAGGAAGACAATATAAAGACAAGAATGGGGAGGGAAAGAAATTGTGAAAAAGTCTAGGGGAGATGGGATGGTTTATTCTAAACGGAAGTATAGAGGGGGATGAGGAAGGGGAATTACGCGGGCAGGAGGAAAGAGGGGAACGGTAATTGATTATGTGGTACTGGACGATGAGGTAAGAGAGAAGA
Organism: Andricus coriarius; assembly: GCA_932066315.1. Taxonomy (NCBI): domain Eukaryota; kingdom Metazoa; phylum Arthropoda; class Insecta; order Hymenoptera; family Cynipidae; genus Andricus; species Andricus coriarius. The sequence continues at coordinate 6,820 of CAKNWT010282446.1, read as the reverse complement.
TTAAGAAACTAGAGGTAGGGAACTATATAGATTCGGATCACTTTCCCATAATAGTGACAATAGAGGGAGAAATGAGTAATAACAATAAGGATAAAAAGAAAACAAAAGTAAAAAGAGCAGGGAGAGGGGATTGGTCAATTGAAGGTAAAGAAAAGTTTAAAGAAAAAGTCAGGAATATGAAAATGGGGGAAGGAAATGTAAACGAGGAAATGCAAATAATGATAGGAGAAATAAAAAGAGTATTAAAGTGCACAAGCAAAAAAGAAGTTAGTAAAGGAGGGGATAGAAGTGGATGGGATGAGGAATGTAAACAGAAGAAGAAGGAAGTAAGAAGGGAATTAAGAAAATGGAGAAAAGAGACAAGTAGTGAAGAAGAATATAGGCGAAAAAAGGAGTATACTGAGTACACTTACTAATTTCAGAGAATTTTCCGCGTAATTAAAATATTGTATTTTCAAATATCGTATATTTAAAGAGAGAGAGAGGGAAAAAGGGGAATTCCCAGAAAAAAGGAAAAACTAAGAAAAAGGGGAAGACTGTGCACCCTGAAATTATTTTTAAAAATGTTGAATTATCTCGAAACCGACAAGCTCCCCCAAACGGACAAAAGTTTCAGGGTTTTATACAAGGGTGGTTGCCGAGGGCCACCACGAACTGAGCCAATACGATGATTTTTAAAAGGAAAAAGTTAAAATTTTGAATTATATCGATAACGGTGAAACATACGCGAAAACTTAAAAAATTAATAATAAATACCAATTAGTATTAATATTGACGAAATTTGATACATTTTGAGATTTCCGGAAAAGGTTGAAAGATACTTGAAAACTGTCAAAATTTTTAGATTTTTTAGAAGAGGATAGATTCATTTTGATTGAAAATAATTGAATGACGAGTTCGGATTGTTTCTAATTGAATCGGATTAAGGTTCATGTTCTTGAAAGAATTGAGAAGGATTGAAAAGACTTTTTGGATGAGCCTCGGATTCACCGGATTGGACGCACTGATTGAAAAGAATTTAACGGTGTGTTTGGATTCAAGTTTATGTTGACGAACAGATTGAAAAAGACTGAAAGTTGAGTTCGGATTGGTTTAAGATTTACTCAGATTAAGCGCACGTACTTAAGAGCATGGAAAAGATTAAAGCTTACTTGAGATTCTTGGATTCATTCGGATTGGGCAACGGATTGAGAAGGAGTGAAAGTTTGTTTGGATTGGTTTGTGATTCAGGCGGATTCATTCTGTTTGAATTCATGAAGTTCTACGGATTTGAAAGGATTTGAGATTCGGATTAAAAAATGGATTCGGACTGAAGTTGGTGCTGATACATAAATGGAGAAGGATTGATAAGTGAGCCTCGGATCCATTCGGATTGAATTTGGGGTTGAGACGTTGATTGAGATTGGGATTTAATTTGGGATTCAAACACGAATTGAGAAGGTCTCAAGAGAATTAAAAACTTGCTTCGGATTGTTTCCGATTAATTCGAATTGGTTGCAACTGCAATAACAAATTCAAGGATAATTACAAAATATTTCAAATGCTGAAAAAACGCGCGCTCAAGCGCGTGATCGGTCTCGTTTTTAGAAAATTGGCGACTGGGTGCTTCACCACAAGGCACCTGTCCATTCATCGCGGCATATTCAGCAATTTCTGGTGAAACAAGCATTACAAAAATTCGACAGCCCCCTATATAGTCCAGACCTAGCTCAGTATTACTTCTGACAGTTTCCCAAACTAAAGTATGCTCTAAAAAGAAAAAGAGTTTAAGACGTAGAGGAAATACAACAGAATTCGACGAAGCAGCTGTTAGTTATTCCGAAAACCCACTTGAGGGAGCGTTTCCGAAATCGGGGGGGGGGCCGCGGGCGGCCACAGGAAGAAGGTTTTTGCATCCAAATGGGAGCACTTTAAAAGGGATTTCATCGAAATTGACCAGAATTAACTCTTTCTCATGCTACACCACAAGGCCGGATACTTTCAGGACGGACCTCGTACGTGACGGACTGTCGTTCCTAGCCTGTGTCAATACTTGTACAACTTTTTTCACTGTTCAGACAATTTTGGGTCTCTTCATCAAAAATTATACGTGAACTAAACAAAATTTGGTGTATCCTAGATTTGATTACTAGTGAAGTAATGTTTCGGCAACCTATTTTTTTCGTGTATTGAAATAAATCTCGCGACTAGATGCAAACTACGCACACAGAAGAAGTTCATTATTTTTATTGTTTTTGTAAAAACCTCCTTACTAGTATATTATGCATCTAGGCTTTCGAAGCACATAAAATATTTTCTACAACACATGTACGAAATACGTAAAGCGAGCCAAACCTTGCCCTAATTGATCAGGAAAAAACAGTAACATCCGGCTCGCTTTATACGCTCGGAAACATACTGCTCCTACTATAATTATTATGAATATTTATTTGGACAAATACTCCAGCATATGAGTTTGTTGTTGAAAAAAATGATTTTGTACTAATATCATTGTGATTAATTATTGGAATGGCATTTAGTCGAGGGGCTGTGCATTGAGTATTAACCTGAGTACATTGCTCCAATTTACCATATCGATTACTCTGTGATTCTGCAGTAGTCTCGTGTAGTGCCAAGTACTCTCCAAGAATCTTACGTTGAATCCTATGTCTATTTCTTTCGCTCTTCTATCGTCATTTCTCCACCACTCATCTCCACCAGCTCCGATCCAACCGAACCCGAAGTCGAGCAAATGCAAAGAGATGGACGATGGAGGAGTGAAAGAAATCAACATAAGACTTCCACAATACAGTACGCTCCCACCTACCGCGAAAGTCTGGGACTTGGATTCGCGTAAGGTAAGGTCCTTCACCACATCAAAAGTCTGTCTCACCTTGCGCTTCATCCTTATATCTAATTAATTGAGACAATCGAATCTATTCAAAAAAGTTGTTATCAAAACTTGACATTTGAAGAAACAAGTAGCAGAAAACATTCAGAGGTTATTATTCTAATTTTACATACCAATGCTACAAAACTTTCTGGTTTGTTGTAAGTTTTATTCAGAAACAAAATTGAAAATCTGAGAACTCTGGATAGGATGTAAGTGTTTCCATATATAAAAATTTGTCTTGTATGCTTAGCTTGATCATTCCTTAATAAAACTTCAACAAAAATTGATAAACTTTAAGAATAAATATTAAAAGTGATTCTTAATTATTTTTGTTTTCTTAGAAAAAAATATATTATGAATAAATTAAAGTATATTTAATTAAACTTTTTTTTTAATATAGCTTTTTTACCCTTACCTATAAATCTTAATAACATGAGTTTCGATTTCTCTTGCAATATCGATTACGGTGTCTCCTTCTTCAGTGCGATCTATTATTTTAAATTTCTATTCCAAATGAAGTTTTTTCTTTTTCGGTCTATAATTAATAGTCATTAATTATTTAAAATACACTTATTATATAGTTTCCATTGAATGTCAACATTTTTAAAAAAATGCGTAGTTGGATCAAATCGAGTAGGGGAAGTCGCGATAGGTGGGTGGGTACTGTAGTGAGGATTCGAGTAATCTTTGGTCATCTCTGATTAGCCTGGGTTAGTCAAGGTTGGTTTCGTGCAGTATTACAGGAGTACCCGGAAAGCTAAATGCCTAAATTCTTTTCTCACTATACTTTATTGTCAATATTCCAAAAGTGCTTGTCTAGTAAAAGGACTGGATAACAATAACAAAATTTCTCTTTAATAACAAATTTTATGAACAAATGTTCATCCTAGACATTCTTTCAGAGAAGGAAAAATATTTAATTACGAAATATTCTTAGTGTCAGACCACCTGTCATACAAAATAAAGGAAACATGGGCATGATTAAAACTTTGATTGGTGTAAACAAATTTATAACGAAATTTTCAACTTGAGCCATTCTTAGACGATTTTTAATTTCCACAAACAAGTATATTCAACTGCATTTCAGCCAAAATATATCTAACATAATGTTTTAAAAAAATGTGCTATGGGCCAAACCACCCACAAATCTAGCCAAAAATAAAGAATGAAATTTAACAAAAGGAACTATTTATTGTTTTGTAGACAGTTGAAGGCACTGAAAGACCGATTCTTATATGTATATGCATCGATACTCTTTACTGGTATGTTAAGCGTAGAAAATTACATAATCAATAACTGGCTATAGGCGATATAATACAATAAACTAATATATCATTGAATTATTTCATAATATAAAGTTATTTTTTTACTGATAAATGTTGCAAAATCCCGGAATTACTGAAATTACGATAAAACACCGAGTCAGGCTCCAAAAAGTGTCCAAAATTCAAGCTTTCATCAGATTTGTATAGAACTTGGTTTTCTGTGGTTCGAATTTTATGTCAAAAATTGAAAACTCAGGACAGCTATATTTTTCATCACAAATGCATGGAAACTCGAATGAATACCAAAGCATGAATCTTGGATAACAGTGATCCCAATCGCAACAGGGCACAGTGGACCAGAGATGCCAAATAGTGGCAAAAATTCAACGTTTTGTCAGGTTTGCATTGACCTCCGTATAAGGGTTTTTTTGTTGGGTCGTTTATGCCGAATCTGATGTGAAAAGTCATGCATTAAAAATCGCGGAGAAAAAATGGAAGCCAACAGTGATTTTTTTATATAGATTTGCATGATACTTCGTAAAGGAAGGTTTTTGGGGTCGCTTATGTCAAATCTGATGTCAAAAATCAAGAATTCAAAATGACGTAGCCAATATGGCGAACAACAATTAATTTTTTCAGAGATTTTCATAATACGTGGTACAAATAGTTATTATTTGTCACTGAGGCCGAATCTGATGTCAAATATTAGGAATTAAAAAGAGCGGAGCCAATATGGCGCCCAAAAATAATTTTACTTTATAGTTATGCATGATACTTTGTACCAGGAGATTTTTTGGGACGCTGATGTCGAATCTTATGTCAAAAATCATCATATAAAAATTGCGGAGTCACTATGGCGGCAGACATACAATTTATTGAATAGATTTGTATAATACTTGGTATAAATAGGTTTTTGGAATTGCTGATGCCGTAACTAATGTCAAAAATCTAGAATTTAAAATGGCGGAACGAATATAGTGATCGAAACTAAATATTTTGTGATAGACTTGCGTGAAAACTGGTATAAAGGGATTTCAGGGTTGGTGATTTAAAATTCAATATCAGGTGCATGAATTCAAAATATCAGATCCAATATGGTAGCCAAAACTGTATAAATGGTTGCTTTTGTTGGTCATTTGAAATTTAATGTGAATAATTGAACATGATGAGTTTTTTATAAGAATTACCTTACAACTTTATAAATATTCCTCTTCCTCTTTGTATTTCTCTTCATCTTCCTCAAAAAATTCTTCTTCGTATATTTCGGTATCCTCTATCATTGTATATATATATATCCGATAGACCAGTTGAATCTTCTTTTTCTGTTGCATCTGTCTCATTTCATCGTGCTCTCTTTCAACTTCAGATCTAGAATCAGAACTGGACGCCAAGGATTTGGAAATCGTAAGGAGATTTAGCACCCCTGCTGGAATAGGTCATTGCCTCCGCTTTTCAATTCGCGAATTAAGAGTACTGTCGTTAATTATGGGATCTGAAGTATCCACCACTCTGTAGAAAATAGCCGCTAAAGTTACAGAACGACTATGTTTTCTGCTACGATCTCGTTTGTAATTCTGGTAGTTTTTGTTGCGCGCTGCAGAGGCTTCTTCGCCAAGCATTCCCATAGGTAACAAACTGTTTCTCATGATGCCGGCGCCTTGAATCAGAGTTTTGTGAACTGTTGATACCATCAGGTACCAGAGGTATAGATGAACATACATTTCAGCAGTAGAAAAACATAATCTATTAAATAAATCTGGATCAATTGTAAGCTGTACAAAGATATTAGGATTGTTTCGAGGTCTGAAAGCAACTGTTCCGTCAAGTCCTAAGTATTCAGATAGTTTTGCTAGATCCTTGAAAGCTCTGCGTACTGTGTTACCGTTATTGGTGCTACCACCACCTCCTGTTTTTGGTTGATCGACATGCTAAGATAGTTTTCCCCAAAAAATCTTCCATATTTTGATACGTTCCGTGCTCTTCCCTTGCCAGCTCCTGTCTGCAGAATTGACAAGCTCTCCTCTTTTTATAATTTCGTTCCATCCAAAGGAATTCCTAGGTACTGCCGGAAGGGGCGACCCAGAAAAGAATTCCTTTGGATAATCCGAAGATTATAATTATAAGAGGGAGTCGAGCCGTCAACTCTCTTCCGTAAGTTAAATATTGTCGCTCTGAAAAGAGCGGATGTTGACAAGTAGAGTTAATGAGATCCAATTTTCGAAACAAGCTGATTTATTCTGAACGATTCTACCTAGGGGAGAGTCAAGAGCGGTGATGCTGCCTCGAGCTGGTCGAGAGGCGTACTGACGGTTGATGGTCGAGACACGAGCTTTTATGGAGGGCGCGCAAGTTCCTCCCACTCCGCGGTCGAGCGGTCTCTCCCACTCCGCGCGGAAGTTGAGTAGAAGGGAGCCTCGTCACCGAGTCTCCCTCTACTCGGTGACGGTCCAATCAGGGACATCCTGGATGAGGATTGGTGCGTTGCTCCTACAAGGCCCCTGATTGATTTAATATTGTGGGTGCGCGACATAACTAATATCATACGTATCTCTTGACTCAGCATTACAAAATTTAAACTATTATTCGATAAGTAACTATTTTATGACAAAATTAAATTTATTATAATATCGTAAGTATACATATATTATATATATAATTTATATGTATAATAATACATATAATA
>CAKNWT010282439.1:0-18036 GCA_932066315.1 Andricus coriarius | reverse complement strand
TCCAAGGAACAGTGTTACACGATGTTATCTCGCGTAAATTTCCCGCTCTTGCTTACCTCCTAGGACAGAAGGAGCAGAAGTGGATGACGTAAACGTTCCAGTTGCGTCGGGATTGGTTGCTTTAAGGAACCATGATCGGAGCTTCCGGAGCCTACAACTTCTCATAATAACAATGCATTAATATTTGGACGAGAAATGTAAAGAGACGTATAAAAATATATTTCCCGTATTGTATTATTATAATAAAATACGGAAAACATATTTTTTATACGTCATTTTACATTTCTTGTCCAAATATTAATGAATTATTATTATCTATAGAAACCGGGAAATTATCAGAATAAGGTATAAAAGTATAAGTGTGCATATAAAATGAAGAGTATTTTTTATCAAAGAAGAAAAATATGGTTCAGGTAGTTTTTAATTCTAAGGATTTTTGTGATAAGTGCTGAAAATGATTAAATATTATATTGAATAATAAACCTGTTGACATTAGATATTCCTAATTTTCTTTGTAGCTACTGGAGGACGTTTCTAAATCTTGAGCCAGTTTGTTCATTTTATTGTCAGGTTTCTTCGATGTATCAGATAGATAATCTTGACTGTGATTGAAAGCTGTTGATGAATCTTAAGCCTGTTTTTTCGTTTCACATTCCTTTGATGCAGGGCTCACCACTTTCAGCAGGTGCTGACTGACACCACAAGTACATGAATGCCGCCAATTTTTTCTGTAATTTTTTACATCGGTTTCCAGGAACCCTGGAAAGGGTTACGGTCGTTACGGTGACGGCTCGTTGCGGCACATTCTTCACACCGAATTGTCTGATTTTTTTCTACTTGAATTCACAATACATTAAATTTTTTTATTTCAAACTGTTATTTACCATAAAGGATTAGGGACCAGTAGAACGACAAGATATATTACGGTCTGTTTCCTGACCTGCTTGACCTAGTCTCGCGACTGCCACTGCCAGTATTTGCAGTGACTGACTGCCTTTTGGTGAGCCCTGGTTTGATGTATCAGATCGATATTTTCTTTTATTTGATGCCATTATAGCGTTCGAATTTTAAGATAGTAGGTTTAAAAGATTCAAAGTAGGGTCAACATCAAGGAAGAGAAGTTTTATAGCTAGGAGTAAATACCTTAAAGTAGGGGCTATAAGTTTAAATAGCGTCAAAGCAGGGTCTAAATTTCGACTCGGGAAGGGTGTAAGTTCACCTGTCGTCGGATTTTCTTCTTTTCGGAAATATTACGTAATATTTAACAAAATATTGTACCTCTAGATGTGACAAAAACATGTATTTATATTATAAGCATAGGCTTAAAGTAATCTTTTGTGCCTTTCACCGTCCACGAGACTTTTTCTGCTGACTGGTACTCTAACCAAAAACATAAGAATTTTACTCGATTGTAGCACTCTACAAGAACGGCCACAAAAAATGTTCTTTCCCTTAAAGTCACTTACTTTTCTCAGCACAAAGCCATTTGCATTCGATGCTACTATATCCACACACATAAAAAATTACATTTCTGCTGAGAACGAAGAACGCAACAGCTTACTATATGGAAAATACTGCGCAATCTGCCGACAAGCCATGCATTGACGAAGACTGGCACATTGACCTTATACTGAGATATCAAATCAGATAATGTTATTCATACAAGAATATTATCAGTTTCTTTAGAAAAAGATTTATTTGATAAAAAATCAATTTAATCATTGAAAGTGATTAAATGTTTAACCTATCTATTAAGAAAATGTCTGAAGCAACAAATCACTTATGAAACAGGGCCCAGATATTTGGCATACTGCCCTGAGTTGTCAAGCGACGCCGCTTTGCCGCGATTTTTGCCAAATATTCCATAATGTAAGTTAGCCGTGGGGTTTAATTGTTAGGGATAAAATGCGTTAGTGTTTAGGTAAGTTAGGTTCGAATCTCGCCGCAGCGATTTCCGATTTTTCATAGCGATTAAGCGTGTGATTATGTATGTAGTGAATAAATTGAGTATATATAATAATAAAAATAATAATTGTACGCGTCTTTCCGTATTTAATTGTATTTAATTTGTGTATTTAGTTCCTTCTTTTGAAGGTTAAATCTTTTGGTGGAGTGAGTTATTTTTCATATAGTCGTTTTAGATTCTCATATGCTTTGTATGGCAACTTCTAAAGATGTTTTCACTCATTCCAATAAAATGTATTACTATCGTTTTAACTTCGCTTGTCAACTTTGATATAGTGAATTTTAAATTCTCACAAGTTTTATAAGAGTTAATGCAACATCCTTTCCATTTGTTCAAACAAAAATATTAATTCTGCGGCTGATAACCACTATATTAATTTTTGACACGCAAACCCTGTTTTCCCTATTTTGGAACGATATTATACTAAATTCTCATTCATTTTGATAATTTATTCTAACAGAAAGTCTCTCAGTGTATATTAATAATATGACTCATTGAAAATTTCTGGACCATATTGGTAATTAGCAAATCTTAAATTCAGTCTTATTTGAAACCGCTGTGATGTAAAAAAGTGTTTTGTTTTCAAAGTAAATTTTGTTTTTAATAAAACAAATCTTTTTAGCCTGATGAGGCCTGAAAACCAATCTGGCGAAACGTCGTGTAACACCATAAACTGATATTTGATTATTTACCACCAATCGGCCGTTGGACTACTTACTACAATTATTTATATTTGGAGAGTGATTTACCTCAATTTGAAATAAACTCGAGCCCTGGGCCAAATATGGACTCCTTACCAACATACACACCATTTTCTTCATTTTTCAAAAATATTCAACGTCAATATTGTCCGTCAAAGACACAACACTTGAAGGAATTTACTACTCTAAATCGACATTTAGCTGAAACTACTTCTCAACGATGGTTTCTTTTGAGATGCAGGAAATTTCACATTATTCCTCTATACATAAAAAATGTACGTAAGCACTAACAAACCAACATTTTTTTTATAGTACCTCTTGCAAGAATTCCTTTAATAATATGAACAATTAGGTAAGTTTCAAACTTTTAAAATTAGAAATCCTAGACATAAATTATCATTTAGAATTTTTGAAAAAACGTCTGTTATATATTCAAAATAGAATTTTTAATTCAAATTTAGAAAAGTGATTTTAAATAAATTTTTACAGTTGTCAGAAATAAAATTTCACAATATTTTATACAATTGTGGTCTTTAACATGAAAAAAAATTTGAAAATTGGTTACTAGTTAAGAACCGTTATAAAAATGCAAACACAGACAACTGGATTATGAACTTGTCGGCTAACAACTTCTGAAGGAAGTTTCCGAAACGATCTCCTTACGACCTAACTATTGTTCTATAGATACAATTTCAAAAAGTGATCTGATCAATATTAAGAATGTTGAAAATTCTCTACAAAACTTAAATTTAAACATGGAGGTTAAAAATTTTATAAGAGAAAATGTAAGTAAGAGTATTGTCAGTGAGTCCCATAAGACTAAACACATTTAATACGAAGATAGAGAATTTGCTAAGAAGTTATAAAATACCAAAATATTTATTACATGATAAGAAGACATATGCAGAAGTAAAAAGAAACCCTTTAAAACCTTTACAAGTTATACTTCTAAAATATTAAAAAACTTAAATGACAATGATTTTTTAAAGTATAAGTACCACAATAACCAAATGACTCTTTTTGCAACACCCACCTCAAAAGTTGACCTTTTCATGCTTTCAAATGGTGGCTAAAGGACCTTATTTGAGCAGACTGTGTGCGAAACAATTTTCTCGCATGCTCAGTTTGAACATAGCTTACTTTAGGCACTGGTGAAAAAGCTGCACATGCGCACTTTTGAGATGAGGTACTTTAGACACTGGCGCATGTAACTTTAAACACTGGTGTTGGTATCTTCTTGAAATAAATTTAGATTTACCTTGAACAACTTTTTTAATGATTGAAGTTTTATTTTTAAGGTTTCTTAGCCGTTTTCGTCCGTCGTACAAAACGGCATCAGCGCCAAAATTTGGCACAGAAAAAGGACATAAGCCCCAAAAGGTTTTTTTTCATAAAATTTGGTATACATAATTTTGTTCCAACATTTTTTTTCAAATTTTTTTTTCAACAGATTTTTTGTTATAATTTGTTTTTTTTTCAATTTTTTCCAAAATCTTTTTCCACAAATTTGTTGTTCAACATGTTTTTTTACAAAATTTGTTTTTCATCATCTTATTTCAGAAAAAAAATGTTCACAAATTTTTTTTTCCAATTTTTTTTTTCAAACGTTTTTTTCAAAAGAAATAGTGTACGCAATTTAAAAATCTTTTCTCTCAAGATTAGTATTATTCGTTAACTCCTCCTAACACAACTTTCTCGGACGGGTGTTGCAAAAAATAGCGTGTGATACACGTGCGCATAGATGATGGCGAACTCGTGTGATTGCATCATTCGCCTGCGGCTCGAAGCACTCGTCTACGTTTTCACACTCGCTTCGCTCGTCGCCAATCACCGCCTCATGCTTCAAGCCTCCGGCTTATGCTGCCACATTCACACTCGCACACAATCACCTATTTTGCGCACTTGTATCACAAATAACTATGTTGACACTACTCTACCAAAATCTTATGGACTACCGAAAGTACATAAAAAAGTTGCTCCACTTCGTCTGATAGTTTCACTGGTTAACAGTCCGACATATTTTTTTAGCTAAAGTGATCTAAAATGAACTAAAAAAATGCAATTAAAGCTTCATCTTCACATATCGATAACAGTCATGAATTAAAAGAAAAAATGTATAAATTTACAATTGACAATGACTGCGTCCCTTTATCTTTGGATGTTAGCTCTTTGTTTACTATCATTCCATGCTCTCTAGTTCTCGAAAGTCTCGACAAAAGGTACCATCAAATTGTAAATATGTGCAAAATACCGTTTGAAGAAATTAGAAATTGTAGTCAGTTTCTTTTTGATAATAATTATTTCATTTTTGACCACACGGTGTAACAACAAATTGAAGGGGCACCGATGGGCTTCCCGATTTCGCCGTTATTTGCCGACATGGTCATGGATGATCTGGAAACTAATTCTTTAAAGAAATTGAAAGTTGCTCACTGACGATCTTAACCTGGTCATCAAGATTTTTAATTCTTATAACAAAAATCTTAAATTTACTGCAGAATTGGAAAATAATAATAGGATTAATTTTCTGGACTTGACTCTATTTAGAGAAAAGAACAGGATTATTACTAATTGGTACGAAAAACCCTCTTCATCAAGTAGAACTATCAACCACTTTTCAGGTCATCCAAATAATATGAAAAGGAATATTGTCTTTGATTTGGTTGATAGGGCCATCAATTTGTCTCAGAAACGATTCCATTTTCACAATCTTAAAATTGTTACTCAAATACTACTTAAAAATGATTATCCTATCACGTTCATTCAAAAACATATTAAAACTCGTATGAATACAATAAAATTTTCACGTACTAATGAAGAAAAACATAATTCAGGTAACAAGAATTTTTTAAAACAACCTAAAGTTAGTCTTCCTTACATACCGAACATTTTTTATAAATTATCTACTCATCTTAAGAAAGCTAACATAACAACTGTACCTTCTTTAAAATCTTCTCTCAACTCGATTATCAAACTTGGTAAGGATGTTTCTGAAAAATGGAATCATACAAGTTTAGTTTATAAACTCAGTTGTATAAATTGTGATGCTTCTTACGTAGGTGAAACTAAGAGATCGCTAAAAACTCGCATAAACCATACCGCACAAATATTAGATTTTGAGTTTGACTATAAAAAACGTCTAATTTCTGAGACGATTCATATTAAGAGTAATCCGAATAGTATAAATAAAAAAGAGGACCTTCATGCGTTTTTCCGATATTTTCCTATTCTGCAAAAATTTAATGCATAATATTTCATTTACCTACACATTCAGATTCTTTGACACATATTTATTCACGCACACGCTGAAATGTTCGATACATTATATACCACTTGTATTTATTATCGCTCACTTAGTCTCCGTTGTGTCGCCCTTAACTAACGTACGACTTATGCCAATTTGGCATATGACTCATTGACAATTTCTGGACCATATTGGTAATTATCAATTTTTAATTCAGTATTATTTGATACCGCTGTGATGTAAAAAAGTGTTTTGTTTTCAATGTGAATTTTATTTTTAATAGAACAAATCTTTTTAGCCTGATGAGGACAAAAAAACAATCTGGCGAAACGTCGTGTAACACCATAAACTGATGTTTGATTGTTTACCCCCAATTGGCCGTTTAAATACTCACTACGATTAATTAGTATTATTATTGACGAAGTTTGATGTATATTGTTGGGTGCGGATTCACTTCCGATTCACTCGGATTGAGCCTACGGACTTAAGGGCATATTTAAATGTTCATTATTTTGAAATTCAAATGCCCAAGGTAAAAATGACAATTTTTATCGACAGACGGATAAACATATGCTCTACATCGGTATAGGCATAGTTGGTAGTAGTAGTAGTCGTAGTTAGTGGAAAACTGCCAATTTATTTAGTAAGGCTTAGTATGCAAATTACTAAGTCTTCCTAATTGAATTAGTAGTTTTCAACTGATTACTACTAATTCAGATTTAAGGAGTAGGTGTTAACTATAATTTTTTATGCACTTAAACCTTTCCATTATTACCGCAAATATTAACCGAGTTTCATGAATCTTTTTTTCAATTTCTTCTAATTATGCGAATAAATTGATTCAGCTGGGGCGCTGCTAAGCAACTATGACAGTCGGTGTGTAATCTATAAAGTGCTCTCAATGTAAAGAATTGTCACTAATGTTCTCGTTTTTAGTGGTTTGTGAGTATAGAGCTCCAAAGTATCTCTGGTGGGACGCACGTGGCGCCGCCTGATGGTTTTTTTTCAAACAGGTGGGTGAGTTAAATTGAACGCCTATATGTGGCTATATGTAAACAGACGATAAATAAAAATGAAATAATACATAAAATACATAATAAAAAACGGTAATTTTAATTCAAAGTGGCTTTCATGCAATAAAACTTGAAAATTTCAAAGCGTTTGGAATATTTTAGGATAAAGAATTTTCTAGAATTTCAGAACATATGGAACAATTTTTCACAGCCTACAGGGTTTTAAAATATTTTTCAGGATTTCACAAGATTTTATAAGATTTCCGAGGATTGAAATGGTTTTAAAGGATTTTAAAGCTCTTAATATATTTTAATACATTTTCCAGGATGTCAGGAAATCTCATCACAGAATTTCAGGGATTTTAAAGAATTTATTCACCAGAAGTGACGGATATTTCGTAGGGTTTCAAACAGGGACCCGTCCGAAACTTTCGTTTCGTTACGTTATCCAAAAAGTACCGAATCTTTTCTTTTCTTTGCGTTACGTTTTCACAGATTGGAACAAAATTGAAAACGAAATTGTTATAACGTCATATTTCACCAGTCTGCCTTTTAATATTTACATAAGATGCACAAGGATTCGACTACAACATTTTTTTAAATTACGCGTAATTGAAAAATTTCGCTACAATTTCGTTATTTTGAATAACATAACCTAAGCAGTATAGAAACAGAACGGAAATCAAGAAAGTATTTTGTTTCTTTTCGGTCGGGTTCCTGGTTTCAAAGATTTTAAGCTATTTTCAAATATTTTTTGCAATTCATTTGGAATTCTCCCTGAAATCTTATTAACTATTTATAATTCTTATTAACTATTTTTAATTCTTATTAACTATTTTTAATTTTTTTAAATTCTTTTGAATTCTTCTAAATGAATTCAATTTGACTCAATTCAATGTATTTTTCCAAAGTATTTTTTTAATTCAGCTTGAAGTCTTTTAACTCACCTTAAATTCTTAGACATTTCATAAAATTCTTTTAAGTTCTCCTTCATTCTTCTAAACTCATTTCAAATGTAATGCAATAAATGTTTTTCATATTTTTTAATTGTTTTCAATTCACTTGATTGCTTTTTAAATGAAGCTTGACTTATGAATTTCATGGAGTTCTTCTCACGTCACATAAATTCCTCAAAATTCACCCCATTTTTGCTTAAATAAATGGATTTTTTCCATTTAAACAAAATTTTCAATTCTCTTGAATTATTTTGCAGTCATTAGTCACTTTTTTGGTTAGAAATTAGTAGGATTTCAAAGATTTAAAGTTTTTTAAATCACCCTTAATTCTTTTGAATTTATTGGAATTTGTAACAGCATCGCCTAATCTCCCCACTTCTTCGTATGCTTCCTACCGCTTAGCAGTAAAGATCAATATACAATAAAGAACTCCTGTCTCACAGTTCAGGCATTTATACAAAGAAAAGGTCCATCATTCTACAGACCATTACAAAATTGGCGATCCTGCCAGGATCCCGTTCACGATATCCTGGGGAAGAAGTATCTACGGAAGATCTGACGATCTTCTCATCCCGGAGACAGCCCGCTGAACCAAGCGATAATCCTCTGAAAGAAACGCATCATCGAGCCACACCCGATTTAACCGCATAGCAGCAGGACGTCTACGGCCGTTGAAGTACAACTGCTATCTACCTGGCTGACACGGAACGAGACGAAAAGAGAAAAAAGTAAGCATTATTTTAGTTTTAAGTTAGTTACGCATCTTGTTCAGATATTTCCCCAGTAGATAATTCCTTCTCGCATACGTCGAACGGTGATTGAATTGCATCGGCGTTTTCGATAAGGCTAAGTGAGGAAATATTTCGTTGAATAGGCTGGCGTCAGTAGGTACGACGTTGGTGCTCCACGTCCTCTATCTCCTCTAATAAACCGACGATCTACTCTGCATTAACCTTGAGGCATTGTTGTAGCACGATCCCGCAAGTGAAGGGTTTAAAATATACCAAATTTTGTAAAATTAATAACGCGATTCGCGACACTTACACCCGACACTCGCAATCAGGACAAACTGGCGTTCCACGCCTATAGGGAAAATCTTAGCACACAATACCACACACAAACAGACACTTCTTCGAATTCTGATAGCAGTTTGGACGGATTAGACAATCCGTTTAAAACCGCCCCCACCATGTTATCAAAAGATTTAAGGGAAATTTTGAACGATGAAACCACTGATCCACTATTGCTGATCCTGAGTAAACTACAATTATTCGAGGAGATGCAACGAACCATGAGAGCCGACATGAGGATTTTGAATGACGAAAATTTGAAAAGAGCCAACGAGATAAGAGATCTCGCTAGGATCAGCAATGCCCTTCTAACAGAGGACGAATCCCATCGAGAACGTGAATCTTCGGACGAGGAAGCACCACCTGAACCAGCTAAAAGAACCATTCGGCCCGCTCCACAAGCCCCGACTTCCTTGGAAAACGGTACGTGCCAGGCGACGCAACCCGCACATAACAATACACCGAGAAGCGAGCCGAACTGCAGTGTAAACAGCAATGCACGTAACAGGAACCTTTGGGCCCGGTGGCCAACCACCGCATTCCTCAACAGCCGATAGGAGCCAGTTGCCTGTATCCCCGCGTGACACTAGACAGAGCTGTAGCGCAGCAGCGAGGCAACCGTCGCATTCAAGTCAGCCGCCTACATACGTGCACGACGCAACACACAGATGCAACACAGAAGGAAGGCAACCCTCAAATTCCTTAACTCACACAAGTGCGAGTCACATGACGACACTCACTCATGGCACCACCATTCAGAGAGGCAACCTACCAACAAGGCAACGAGCAGCGATAGAAAACTTTGAACCCCTCTCTCAGGCAAAGGAGATTATCCGCACGGTAGAAGTTCTCAACGGACACGATGACGTTGGTGTGTACGACTTCGTCAACACTGTTAAACGTGCGAAGCTCAGATGTTCTCAACCGAATCTACTACTAGATTACGTCATAACTGAAAAAATAATTGGGAATGCCAAAAAAGCAATCAGACATTGTTCCATAAACAGTTATGATGATCTATACAGTGCCCTTAGGACCAATTTAGCAACTACAACTACTCTGGAAACTTGTAGAAGCAGATTAGAAGTTATACGGCAAAATCACGATACCGTGCAAAATTATAATCAAAGATTTAGAAGTGCCTATAACGAGTTAATTTATACAATTCAGTCTGAATACTCGTCCGGAATAGAGCGAAAGTTAGCCCTACAAATGGAGGAAAAATCTGCTACTAAAAGATACGTAATGAACCTCCGAGAAGAGCTTAGTAATCAAGTGAGACCTTTAAAGCCAAGATCTTTGAATGAAGCTCTGCAGGAGGCACTTGAAGCAGAAGTGTGGTGCAGAGAACCTCTCCGCACAAAAGTATTGACGGCACTTCGACCGTCACAACCCCACAACAACAGTCTACCAATAAGAAGTACGGGACCGCCCACAGCACGAAACCAGCTACCACAAATACGGAACCAACCCTCCGACGATCCTAACCATGGATTGCCTTTACAGCAAAGAATGCAAATGACCTGCAACTATTATAAGAAACCATGTCATTTTGAGAGACAATGCTCAACTAAATTTAAGCAACAGGGTTTTTACAACGGAGCGAACCAGAAAAGACCACCAGGAGTAAGGAATATTCTGGATATGGGAGATTTTCAAAACCCTTCAGAATGTTACGAAGTAACAGAGGAAGTACAAACCCAGATCGACCACTACGATGAATCTGCAGAGTTTCAGCAATCAGCGGACGATTACAGTCCATACATGGAAGACACTCAGACGGAAGTGCCTACAGATTGTTAGTAGATTCCGCAGCCGCGATAAATCTTATAAAGAAATCGGAAGTCCCAGCAGAAAGAACACCGTTTGATATGGAAAAACGTTTTGCCATGGGGAGAGATATACATCATTCAAATCAAGCGGTAAGAATACCATATTTAGGAAAACTGCATCTCTTCCATATAATTGATGATGATTTTCCCTGACCAGAGGAAGGTATCATCGGCTGGCCCTTTTTTAACGCGTTTGATAAATACCATTTAACCAAGGACTTCCTTTACGTAGACAAGAAAAGGTTACCCCTTTATTAGGACGGTAGATTTTTACCTGGTAATACAGCACAAATAACCCGGATAAAAGTAATTGATAAAGAGCAAGACATTTACATAGAAAATCAAAAATCAATCCCTGGCGGCCTTTTTTTTCCCTGACGGAAATATAATACCACAAAAAATCAAGTACGAAGCAATAGAGCAAATTAAAGTAACGAATAGAATGAGCGTTACTTCGGAGGAAAAAAAACAGGACAAAAGGATTCAAGATTTATTAAGCAAGACTAGATTGAAGCATGTAGAAAAAACGGTAGCTCCTAAATTGTGGAAAATAATAGCAGGGTACAGTGATATTTATAACCTCGAAGGAGACCCGTTTCCATGTACCGATCTGGTGGAACATGAAATCATTTTGAAGGCCGGAAAAATAGTAAATTTAAAATCTTATCGTCCTCCTAAATGTCACAAAGAGGAAATAAAAAGACAAATGCACGAGTTAAAGGAAAAAGGTGTCAATTCACCGATTTGGGTTGTCCCAAAAAAAGAAGACGCGTCTGTTAAGAAGAAATGGCGAATATTAATCGATTTTCGCAAGGTAAACGAAGACACAGAACAAGATGCCTATCCACTGCCCATCATTGAAGACATTTTGGACCAATTAGGGAATGGAAAATTCTTTTCAGCCTTCTACCTCAGCTCTGGGTTTCACCAAATCCCAATGAGTGAGACCTCAAAAAAGTATACTGCATTCTCAACACCAGAAGGACATTTTGAATTTAACAGAATGCCCTTCGGACTCAAAAATGCTCCCGCTACTTACCAAAGGATGATGGACAATACCCTGAGAGGATTGGTAGGAAAAAAATGTTTTCTTTGCCTCGACGACATTGTCGTATTCGGCTCAACTTTAAAAGAACACAACGAGAACCTAGTAAGCCTATTTGATAGACTGACAGAAACGGGATTAAAACCCAGGTTCAGAGCTTTTTAGGACTAGCAGGGTACTATAGAAAATTTATAAAAAATTTCTCTCAAATTTGTAAGCCTCTTACAAATCTAACACAGAAGGAGACACCTTTTGACTGGTCAATAAATTGTTAAGAATCTTTTGCCCAAATAAAAAAACTATTATATTCAGCACCGGTTTTGAGATTTCCAAACTACAAGGAGAAATTCACGTTAACGACAGACGCATCTAATCACGGATTAGGCGCAGTACTCTCCCAAAACGGTCATCCCTGTTGTTACATATCAAGGACGTTAAACAAAGCCAAGATTAATTATAATACGACGGAAAAGCAATTGTTAGCAATAGTTTGGGCTTGCAAAAGGTTAAGACAGTACCTTCTTGGAGAGAATTTTACAATCCAAACGGACCATCAGGCGTTAATATGGCTACACAACGTGAAAGATCCCTCTTCACGATTGTTACGATGGAGGTTACGTTTAGAGGAATATTTTTACCCTGTCAAACACGTGAAAGGAAAGGGAAATAAAGCCGCAGACTCTCTATCTAGACTATTTCCAGTTCAAAAAGAAGAAGATTCTCTACAAAGTACACCAGAAGAAGTTGAGCTGAGCGTGGAAAGAGAAGAGGACACGGGTACGTCCAGGGAGGAAAATGTGTTAACGCAACCGTCAACAAGTTCTTCTCGCCGTCGCATGGATGCAGATCTACTCATCTCAGATGACGAAGGGTTAACGGACGGAAGAGAAAATCTGCACAGAGAATATCAAAAATGGATTACTAATAGGACTCCCAGTAGAGAAAATGTGAAACCTAACGCAGGTGGAAAGCTCTGGCGAAGCATATGCAAAGAACGGAAAGGAAGTCAAGAAAAATCTCTATATAAGTTACCTCAATATAATGAGGCCGAGTGGCTAAAAGTGTTACAAAAGATAAATAAGGATGCCATGACCTCGAAGCAGAATTTACACAAGAGGAAAAGAGGGAAATCATCAGAGAATCACACGGATCGATTACTGCTCAACACTTTGGAGAAAACAAAACTATCGAACGAGCCAGAAGTCTTGGAGGATGGAAAAATATAGAAAAAGACATTATTCATTTCATTAAAGGATGTCCCGTATGCCAATTACAAAAGACGGTAAGAATTAAAAGACAATGTAAAGCAATCATCCCAGACACGCCTGTCAATCCTAACGACAAAATAGCCATGGATGTCTTCGGTCCATTGCCTTTGACACTATCAGGGAATGAATACATCATCAGCATACAAGATATGCTCACAAAATATTTGATCTTAATACCTCTTATGAGCACGGAATCGGAAAGCATTATAGAAGGGTTATTTGATTATTACTATACCTATTCGGCGCACCTAAAAATATCCTAACAGACCAAGGACAAAATTTCATATCCGAACTTGTACAAAACTTTGAAAACCTGTTTAGAATTAAACATATTAAAACTAAAGTTTATCATCCACAAAGCAACGGAGTCCTCGAGAGAGCCCACTCGACGACTAAGAATTTATTAAAAACAAGCATTGAGGACCACAACACCGAATGGGTTCAAAACCTGAAAGTAATCTGCATGGCATACAACACTATGAAGCTTGACGGTACAGGATACTCACCCTTCCAACTGACCTTTGGAAGAGAGGCCAATTTGCCCTCAATGCTAAGCACAACACCTAACGTCAAGTATGAAGAACTACTCGACCTATGGAAGCGTAGACATGAACACTACCTCAAGAAGGCTAAGGAGAAAATAGAGACACAGACACTAAAGTAAAAAACTACAAGACTCGAGAATTGCCATACCGCAGGGAATCTACGAACCCGGAGATCTTGTTAAATGATTAACAACCATCAAATAACAAACTCTCCCCTTCATGGAAAGGACCAGCAGTAATTGTAGAGAAACAAGAAAACAACAACTACATTGTACTTTTTAAAGACAAGCGAACTAGCATACACGCCAATCAACGTATGCCTTATTACCAATAATTTTGCAGCTGAACTTGGCACTATTCATATTGGGGCTACTATGTGCAGTCGAAGCAGACGTCACTACAACTGACCTGGACGGATTAATTATCTACTCAGAAGAACTGGGACAAGCTAGTCTGTATCACGAAACTTGGAACATCATACTTGGGTTAGGTACGGATAATATAGAGGAACGATTTGTCTCATTGCGACACATTCATGCGACTGCATCAAACCTCCTCTGTAATGACTGCCCTGAAGAATTTGAGCTCAAAATGATCAATTCGCGTATAGAAGGTTTAGAGAAACAGACAAATCTGCTGGACCAGCTATTGGGTAGGACCCGTGTTAAGAGAAGATTTTTTAATTTCGTAGGAGACATTTCAAAAACACTTTCTGGAACTCTTAGTTCACACGATATGACCTACATTAATAAGGAACTTGATAAATTGTTTAACCACCATCAAATATTGTCACAAAGCATATCCAATCAAACTAGAATCGTTGAACTCTTGTTAAACTCAGCATCTAACGATTTTAAGACTCTCGAATTACATAGTCAGGAAAACGTCAACCGCCTGAACCAGCTGGCGAACGGAACAAACCGAAACACCCAAAGTATCGCGATTTCAAATCAAATGACGGTCTGCATGATGATAGTCGATGAGTTTAGTGAAGATATTAACTTATTGGTAGATGCAATAAATGACGGGAAACCCGGAATAATTCACTCTCAACTTCTAACACCAGGAATCCTAATAAGCGAAATGTTATTGACATCTCAACAATTAACGCGGCTATCTTAAAGAATCGGTTTGTCTATTCCATTCGTATTCCTATCCCAGAAACAGAGACTTACGAAATTAAACATGTAATACCTATTCCCAAACAAATCCACTCTGTCTCCCTGGCAATAATTCCAGACTACGAATATCTACTAATGGGGTAGGGACACACAACATATGTACCGACCGACAGAATATCTTTAGATAATTATAAACACTATTGCGAAATTAAAATGTGCAAACGAATTCAACCCACTTACTTGATATCAGAAACGCATAGTTGTGAAAACAGCATATTAAGAACGAATGTGAAAAGTATCAGTGACGAATGTAAATATTCCCCCTTTAAAATCATTAATATTGCTTTTATACCACTTACAAATGGATACATTTTGATCCTCCATGAGCCAATTGATGTTGATGTACTGTGTAAATCGGGACACGATAAAATTAAAATTCAGGGTCCAACAAAAATTTTAAGCAAAGACAAATGTATACTTAACGGTTTGAATATTGTATTGAAATTAAGTTCAACGAACGCTCTCGTCAAAGAAATAAGCTATAGAAAGAACTTATCGCTACCATATACTAATGATCAACTAGATTCTATCAAAGGTAAGTTAATACCGCTAACTCAGGAAATTAGGCCTTTTAGTTTAAACAATCTAAAGCAATCGGTCGATGACATCGAGAACGCAGTAGATAAAGTCAGTAGGGACAGACGAACACGTACCTGGAGTGAACATGCGACTAACCGGGTACACTACTTAGGTTACCTTGCTATTGCGATAGTCATAGCATTCATAGGGTACAAATGCAACGTGGTAGCGCTAATCTCTAAATGTATACCGAGAAAAATTTGTTTCTTCTGCGTCCAAACTGAAGTCACCGCATCTCCAACGGTACATTATACCGCTGCTCCTATTTTAGATGATAGGGATATGGATTGTAGAATACAAACTACTGCCGATAAAATAAGACCTATCAGAAAAGTTTAGAGACTAAACACGATCTAAAAAGGGGATTGTAACAGCATCGCTTAATCTCCCCACTTCTTCGTCTAGGCATGGGCCTTACCTTGACGGGATTGCGTAACGCATCCCTTGTGTAGAAAGTCTGTCTGCTTCCTACCGCTTAGCAGTAAAGATCAATATACAATAAAGAAGTCCTGTCTCACAGCTCAGGCATTTATACAAAGAAAAGGTCCATTATTCTCCAGACAATTACACATTCTCTTCAATTTTTTAAACTAAGTTTAGCTTTTCTAAATTGACTCAATTCTATTTCATTCAAAGGATTTTAACAATTTTTGACAGTATCAATTCAATTGATCCTTAAGTTTTCAATCTCACCTTTAATTCGTAGGCATTTCGTTAAATACTTTTGAATTTCCTTACATATTTGTAAGCTTGTTTTAAATTAAAAATATTTAATTAACTTTTTTTATATTTTTAAATTCTTACCAATTCATTTGAATTGTTTGGAATTTAACTAGAATTGTTTTGAAGTCTTATGAATTTATACTGAATTTGTTAACCTTCGAATGCCAAAAAAGTACCCTTAAAACTTAAAGCATAACAAAATGTACCCTTTGGTCCCTATATTTTATCCCAGATGGACTGTGATGTCTATGTTTGGTTTTAAGAAATTATGTGTACATTATACTGCTTCCAGAGGACAGTAGCTAACCCCACTTGTTTTCTTTTTTTTTTGCCACCAGTGTCTCGGAAAAGAATAAAATTGTAGTTCCGCATTTTTATGCTCTATGTTTGAAAAACCTAATACGCAAAAAATTCTTGTTGATCCGGTGTTTTAGGCTGGAACCCCTAAAATATTAGCACTGTTATCCATGCTAATTGCACATCACGGCAAAACGACTCACCCGGCCGTTCAAAAATTTCGCCATCTGATGGCGCTGCCAACATACTTTTGTAACACGCGGAGTTTAATTTGGTGCGAAAGTATTTAAAAATTTAAATGTCCACGAAATTATTATTGATTTTCAAATTCTTAAAATTGATTTAATTAATTTATCGAAAAATAAATCAATCCTCTGAAAAGTCCTGTTGGTCCGTTTCGCAAATAAGGGTTTAAAAACCCAACCCTTCGATGAGTTTTCCTCTTTTAGTACTGAAAATGATAATTAAGGTAAAATTTAACCAAATGAATCAAAACTATTGATTTAGTACAAAGAAAATTAGAAATATAAATTTATTCTGTTAATTCCGATGTACACTGCCGATCAGTGCTTGCACGAATTTGTAATGACCTTGTAATATCCTGTTCCTTAGAGGGCTATTTAGCCCTAGGGACTTTCTTGAATAAATACAAATACAAATACAAATACAATTTTACAAACGAAAAATAAAACGGACGGGTCCGACTCCAAGTTCAGATTTTTCGAGTGTAAACCCTCGCGACTTCGTCATTGGGAGGTTCGGTGCCATCGCAGCGGTTCTTAGCTCCCCACTCCTTCAATGCTTTCTTTCTCTGACAAATTAACTTTGCTCTCTATCTTGCTCTACATATCTCTACTCCAATTATGACTAATTCCATGCCGATATCGTAATGCGTCTTCTCATGTGAAGAATCTTCGTGACTTCATAAATTCCCACTTCACCGGATTTAACGATAAAGTCCAGGCAGACAAAATGTTTATATTACACTTTCGTAGATACAACTACCCGGAGGTCTTAACCGTCTAAATGAAAGACAAAACAGCTCTCTACTTGGTCCAGATTAACGACTTTGTATCGCCAATCTGATAATAAATATCAGATTTGTATTTCCTGCTATCAAAGTGTTCTATGTCTAAAGTATCGTAATCATAATTTGTTTATTTTAAATATACTCTACTTAAGCATTACATGAGTAGTCTCGTATATACATTTAGTCCAGTAAAATCTAATCTTTCAAGAATTTATTATCGCTTATTAAACATTTCTCATGCCGATTTGCCCTGAACCGTTGCTTGCCAATCTTTATACTTTTCGCTCGCATATTTCACATCGAAACCGCGCATTTTACGGAAGCGATGGTGCTGTTCCTAGCGGATGGAATGCAAATTTATGCGCTCGTTACACTTGAATTACAGTGGGTCCAGAGAGAGTATGGCAACCTAGTTACCACTTGCTGATTAGCTCAGTTTTCTTATACATTTACTATAGCTAAATAGTATATATATACTATACTATAGATTATTTCAACTCAAAATAGCGGCATCCCGCCTAAGAATGGTGGCAACCTAGTTACAACTCGCTGATTAGCTCAGTTTTCTTATACATTTACTATAGCT
>CAKNWT010282392.1:0-14088 GCA_932066315.1 Andricus coriarius | reverse complement strand
GTTCACTACCGCCATTTCTGAGCAAACAGCGGATTTAAGCTTATACACCTGGTATTGAAAAACAAATGTTGCATTCAGTACACATTTTTTGTGACATTATTGAATAAACTTAAAAATAATGAAATGCTGCTTACATTATATCGAAGAATTATGCCAACAATTGTACAATTATTGAAAATATAGAATAGTACAATAACCTTTTAGGCATAAGACGTTTTCTGCGCTTTCAATGCAAAATTTGTAATCAGCGCAAAAAGTTAGCTGAAATTAAAAAAAAAACATCTCGATATGTCCATTCTTTCATGAGATTTTGCCAATTGTTACATTTTGAACGCGCGGATTCAATTTCAGCGCCAGCGTCTACCAGGCGGAAGCAGCTTCCCCCACTCCGCCGTCATACACTGCGACTGATCTTGGTCGTAAATAAACCGCTATTCTAAACAGTATTTTCGCAACTGATTTTTCTGAACATTATATTACAATTAGTATCAGTATTCAGTTATTACTATTTACCAATTTTAGCTGTGTATCTTGAAAATTGCGGCTGCAATAATTGTTATAACCCATAATAGAATAAACCGAAATTTTTTAGGTGCGTTTTTGTAGAATTCATAGTAATCTTCTAAATTTTCATTCGAATCTAAAAGGGAATGCAACTCATTTGCAGCAAATCTTTCTAGTTCGTTCACTTTTCGTCAGTAATTGTTCGAAAAGAATAAGAATTATCCAAGTTCTGACAACTAAATAAATTCTCAATGTGTTTAGGAATCTCAGCGTCTTTAAAATGAGATTGCAAAGCATCACAAAAGTGTGATTTTAAGTTTTGTTCTTTGTCCATAGAAGTCAATTTTTCTTGCACTTTCTGCAAAGTGTACTGAAATCTGTTCCATTATTTTTTGATACACCGCTCTCGTTACTTGAGAACATGATTGTCTCTCAATTATCTGCTTAATTATCGACCTGTAAACGATATTGGTATTACTCGCAATCTACGTCTGAATCATTACAAGTATTATTCAATAAATAATAGACTGAATCAATTTCAAACCAGACAGATAGGTAAACTTCAACCGACTTCTTCTCTTAGCGAAAAAACGTATTGTTTCTTCGAGGAAATGAGGCGACGCGTATTTTTCTGATTTTAGTACCAAAAAGCTTCTGCGAAGTTATGAGTATTTTATTTTTGAAGTTAAAAAAAAACAACAGCTCTTTCTTTAAACCTCTTTTGGAATCCGTTCGACGATTTTCAAAAAGTTTAAAATGCCTTAAATCACGTCCATTTTTTTGAAAATATGAAGAAAATATTTTCACAAAATCCACACCTTTCTATTTTAGCCATTTTTTTTCTTTTTCTTTTTAATGGAAAACATCCTGTAAGTTTTATGCGGGCTGAGCCATTTTTGTTGCAACGAGAATCTTTTGTTCGAAAAATGGAATTTTCTAGATTTTCTTACAAACAACGGGATTGAAAACACTGCTAAAATAGAGTTTGCTTCCATTTTTCGAACAAAGATTCTCGGGGCTACAAAAATAATTTGGCCTGCAAAAAAATACAGAATCTCTTCTTTATATAAATGCAAATTAAAATAAATTGGACTATATAAAAAAAACGAGTTTTTCATAAAATAAACTTTTCATGTTTTCAAAATTCAGTCGGGAAGATATAGAAGAATTAAATAGAAGACGAACCCACTTTGAATTTTTGAATTTTTTTTTACTAGCCATACAAAATATTATTAAAGATTAAGAGGTATTGTTTGTGAAACTTTTTAAAAAGAGCAAACTTCAATTTTTTGTTCAATTTTTTGAACAAAAAATTCTCGTAGCTACGAAAATAATTTAGCCAGCATAAATTCACAGTTTGTCTACATTATAAAAGTAAAAATTAAAAAAAAAATGACAGAAGATAAAAATGTGGGGTTTTTGTGAAAATATTTTCTTTACATTTTCAAAAAAATCGACGTGATTTAAGCAATTTTGAATCTTTTGAAATTTTCCCAACGGATTTTAAAAATGGACGAAAGAGCGCACCAGTATCTGGAATATAAAATTAAATATCTCAATTAAGTCAAAAGTGGTAGAATAATGATCTAGTCATTTATAACAATCAATAATAATAAGATGTTTATACAAAAAGAAACTAACAGCATATGTAGTAGATACACATTGTTTTCAATTTATTAAAGAAATAAAAAAATTTTAAATGGCAGATTTTTTTAGAAAATAAACTTCTAAAAATGCTATAAAGTCATCTGTTTTTTTTTATGTTCAAATACAATTTTAATTAGATCTATTAACATATATTAATCATTTTCACTTAAAGTAAAAAAAATGGAATAGGTACACCCGTTAAATATAGAGCATTTAAACGTAAAATTTCGTAATTTTTGGTTACTGTAAGGTTAACTTCAAGAGATTGCAGGCAAAGAAAATTGTTTAGAACTCCTTATTATACCTGAACAATAACCTATTTCGAAATAATGTATTCCGACACCCTAAGCTAGATCTCTCTGCATGATTTTAAGTGGAATCATTCATTATTAGTCTAGAGAGGTTATTACATACTTTTTATAGTAGGTATTTTTATGTAAATGTTTTTAATTCTATAAGATTGTGCTCGTATTTACGTCCTCCATATTATTGCAGAACCAGGAAAAAAGAAAACAACTTTCAAATCCCTTTGACAGCAAATGTACCGTCTTGCGCTAGACTGAATAAAATAAGCGAAAACTGACTTAACCCGAATCGAGTGAATACAGCTTCAAGTACGAACTAGAATATCTGAAATTTCCGTTGACTCCCGAGATTCCCCAGTAACTGCCGAGATTCTCCAGTGACTGCTCTGGGAGTTCAGCATTTCCACGAAGGATTTCCTTGCGATTTCCGGAATCGCATTTACATGATTTCTCAGTGAATAGCCCCTCGGTATAATCTTAAAGTTGAATTCTCCTAAAAGACATGCCCATCTTACGATTTGTGGGTTCTTTGTACGATGAGCATTCATGAAGATCAGAGCCTGACAATCTGTGACAATGGTAAATTTGATATTGATCAGTAGGGCTATTAAACGAGTTGCTGCCCACACCTGCTGGTGGCGTACACCGGGTTCATTTTCAAATTGTCTGATTTTTGGAGAAGCATTCCTGGTAATCCTTTTGAGCCCGCGTCAGTGTGAAGCTCAGTTACCCTTAATGCATCGAACAGTTGAAGTACTGGATTGTTCGCCAAGGCTCTCTTCAAGTTAGTTAAACAAGTTTAAGTACTTTCTTTCCAATAAAACGTTTGGTTGGACTTAAGCAAGTCGTATAGCGCTACTGGTCTCTCCACGAAATGATGTATAAATCGACGGAAGAATCCAGCTAGACCTAAGAATCGTCTTACATCGTGGATATTCATTGGGATTGGGAACTCCAAAATAGCGCTCAGTTTCAACTCTGTATGTTCAATGCCTTTAGCAGAGATCACATGTCCTAGGTAAGGAACTTTTTCTTTCAGGAACGCACATATCATCAGATTTACGGTAAGTTTCGCAACGCGCAACGCATCTAAGACTTTAAGCAGTATTTCTTTGAGATCAAGCCAGTCTCGACCAGGAATTAAAATGTCATCCAGGTAAAACAAAACGACATTGTTTTGAGGAGGGCCTTAAACTTTGTGCATCAGCTTACTAAAGTAGAACGGCGCGTTCATCAGTCCAAGAATCATGCGAGTGAATTCGCCCGTTTCATCTGGAGTTATTATCGCTTTTTTTTCTGGGCGTGCTTTATCAATTGGAACTTGTAAGTATCCGTTTGCAAGCTCTAAGGTAATATAAATCTTGCTATCACTCATTAGTCGGAGATGGTCTTGAAAATTAGGTAGTGGCAATTTCATCCTTACTGTCTGATTATTTAGTCGTCTCAGGTTCGCTACCATTCTAGGTTCTCCATTTTTCTTTTTGAATAGTAGGGCTGGACTGGCGTATGGGGAAGACGTTTCAGTCATTAATCCATTTTCTTTTAAGTCTTTGATGATAACCTTATGCTTCTCACGTTCTGAGTCACTTGCTCAGTATGGTTTGCAATAAAAGGGTTTACTGCTTGGTATCTATCTGATTTCCATACTGATAAGATCGGTACAGTCCAAATTTGCATAATTTCTAGAGACCGTATAGCTATGCATGTTCAGGACTTTTAATAAATCATTGACTACTTCTTCTGAATTACCCGCATCTATATCTAGTTCGGACCTCGTTATCTTAGTTGTATTTTTCAAAGGATCAAGTAAATTTATTGCTCTGACTTCGCACTGATCAGGTAATTTTTTTAAAGTTTTGTCTGAATGTCTAATGTTCAGATATAGTAGTCAAAAATCTTCTTTTGAGTCCACAGCATTGATCAAATATACGGAGTTTTGAGGTATCGTGATATTGTCTTTTATAGACAGATTAGGACCCACGTTGTCGATTTTAAAATTCATAAAGGGCGTGTTTTTGTTTTCTTTAAATATCAGTTGATCACCGCTCTTCATACAGTCCACCTAAGGTAATTCTGTAAATATTCTACCAATAAAGACATCCACTGGTTGAGTATCGTCGGGTACTAGTCGCAGGCAAATTCTTTCCGCAATCACTCCGTCAGCTGCAACTCTGCACACTATCACCCCATTTGATGATACTCGGTAGTTATCAGGACCCCAACTCTTCAATTCTGATCGTCTTTGGAGCATGGAGTAATTGCCCTTCATCGCAGCTGATTCTTCAATAGTACATTCGGAGCTTCCGGGATCAATAAAAGCATTTCATTCAATGTCATTCAAAGATAAGGATTTGAAATATTTCTTTATTGTAGGATCGTTGTTGCCTGTGATTTGGCGAACTTCACCTCGTTCAGTCTTTGCTTTCGGACAATGTTTCCGGGTGTGTCCGGTTTCCTTACATAACTGACAACTTTCCGTTCGATGTGTTTCTGGGCAATTTCTAGATAAGTGACCATACCCATTACAATTGTAACATTTTAATTCGCCTTTTTTCATTGCGAAGTGGTGGTCTTCGGTTAGATTTCGTAAGTTGGTCTCTACTAATGTTGTTTTCAGTTGGTTTTTCCTTTAGATCTTTTGGACTATCATTCTTCTTCCATTTTGGTGCCTTAGATTCTTCCTCCTTTTTTGTTACGTCTATTGATTTAAGGTCGTCCCCTTTTTTCGCTTTAGAAGAATCTAGCAGACTACGAATTCTCTTTCCGCGTTGAGAATCTAATCGCTCGTGCCTGTTCAAATCACGTAGCAGGTCGTCATAGTCCTCGTGCTTCTTCGCTGCCAACGCATAACATAGGTCTCTAGACCATAACCCAATTAGTATTTGTTCATTGGTTTCATCGATGGATAAATCTAGCTTGTTGACATAGTCTTGCTTTGCCCATAAAATAAGTATTAATAGATTCACCCTTTTGCTGGGTACGCCCAGACATCCTTTGCCATTTCACTGACAAACCTTCAGATCTTATAAAAATTTTCTTAAACGCGTATTCGAAATCTGTCCAAGATTTAAGTTTAGCAGAATTTAATCGGAACCAATTCAAAGCTCCCGATTTTAGATGGGCTCGCGCAGTTTCAAATGCAAATTCATCCGGCCATCTATGTAATTGTTTCATGCGATTAGTATCTTCCAGCCACTCCTTGGCCTGGATGCCATTTCTTTCTCCGTCAAAATTTTGAATTCCTTTGCTAAAATCTGGCATTATGTGAAATGCTTAAGGGATAGTCTCTCTTGTTGGTCCTGGCACTGAGGGTGTAATCACCCTGTCAACAAGTCGTTCCAATAAGGCATCTCTTTTTCGGTTTTCTTGTATCATCATTTTCACCAATCTATCAACAGAAGACGAATTTTGTTCGCTGTTTTGTTGATGCCGTATTCCTGGATTAACGTACTGGGCAGAAACTCTGGAATGTGGCTGCCTGTCGGTGGATAGTTACGTTGAATCCTAAAATCTTGAGCTTGGTTGTTGGCTGGAGCAATGTACGGATTTCCCTGATGAACGTACTGGGATTGAAACTCCGGAAGGTGGTTGCTTCTCGATGGTTGGTTATGTTGGATACTAAAATTTTGAGTAAAATTTTTGACTGGAGCAATGTACGGATTTCCTGGAACTGACATATTTCTTTGAATTAAATCTTCTCTCTGGTTCTGTTGAAGATGCAATCGTTCATTGCGCACATAAATTCGTTTGTAGGTATTATCTACTCGCGCAAAGTATTTCGCTTCTTCGCTCTAAAGTAAATTTACCTGCTGTCTTTCATCCTGATTACCCATTTTATTTGCACTGAGGTTAGGGTTAATATACTGAATCGGATCACCAAGGTTACGCTCTAAGCGAGTATCATCAATGGATCATGACAATTCAAATGCATTATTTCCACCTTGTGGTTGACATTGTGATGAAAGATAGGAGGGAATGAATCAGTGTCATTTTCCGAGCGCGATTTAATATTTGCTGACGGTTAATTATTTAGTATATTACGCTAAAATTGTTCAAAAAATTATTGTTTTGTAAGTGTGCTTATTACAAAAATAAATCTCATAATTGATGAGTTATTTATATCTGAGAAACTGTAGCACTTTTTTATAACTTTTTACACGATTTTTTTTTGGATGCCTGTTACATCACAAAAATTGGAATACAAAAATAAATCTCATAATTGATGAGTTATTTATATCTGAGAAACTGTAGCACTTTTTTATAACTTTTTACACGATTTTTTTTTTTGGATGCCTGTTACATCACAAAAATTGGATTATTGTTGGAAATCGCGGTGGCTGTTTTACTTTTTTTTACTTATATATGTCCCCCACAGCAATAGAGTATCCCTGGATATCCCATTTGACCCCATTTGTGTCCCGGGTTGTCTCAGGGATAACCTGTCGGAGTATCCTGCGAGGCGAAAATTTGGATATCCTGGTTACATCCCTAGGATATCGAAATTTTCGCCTCGCACAAAACTACCGTAAAAGTATAATGTACAATAATAAATCCTAATATCATTTATCCATAATCCTGCTAATATATTTTTTTCGCTACAGTAAATAAATTATTGTAGTTCTGCGGCTTACGACCTTCTGGAACTAGATGGACGATTAGGTATTTCATTGTACAATATGTCTAATACTTATATCTAAAGCATCTGTAACAAAAACTGCTACCCAGGCTCAGACCAAGAACAAAAAGTTTCTTTCAAATTTTTGATACGTAAAAAATTCCAGAATGCGTAACGCTTTTGAATTCTGTTCATTGATAAACTTACAATTTATAAAGAAAAAAAAGAAATATTTGAGCTGTGTTTTTATGTAGTATTCAATTATTCGTATGCATCATTGCAACAATAATGAAAGTTGTATGTTTTTGTTTACTTTTGACACATTTTTTTTAAGTACTGTCAATAATCAATAATATGGGACTCCGCAAAATTTGATGTTAAAGGAATAGTATTGGCTAAGAATATCTCCTCTGCTTGTTTGCGAATGAACCTCGCCCTCTGTCTCTCATAATTTTACTGTGGAAAAAAGTATATTATATATAATTACAATATAATGCCAGAGATCATTAACAAAACGTACTTGATACTTTTTTCAGCCATTTTTGTACCCCTCTCCTTGCTATGATGGGCAATGATGATCAAATCATTAAAGGCAGTAAAATTACGTGGTAATTTGACAATCAGCTGACCCTCTACGTGATAAACCATAATATTTCCTAAGGGATTTAATATTTTCAATTATCATTTCACTGATCAGAGGCACATGAATATTTCCCGAATTTTATCCTCCCTTATATTTATCTCAAGGAAAACCGTGTGACTGAATCACTATTTTATATCAAGTTTTTTCTACCGAAATGCTATTTTCAGCGATCACAGTCAGTCCCATACTTCCCCCTATTTTTCTTACAATCCCCTATAATTCCTATTTTTAAAAATGTTGGCTATGTGGTATCTTAAAAAAATAGAAAATTCAATTTGAAACCATTAAAATTTAAAGACCTTTAAAAAATAATTCTTGATACTCGCAATATGAGGAAGATTTAAAAGCTTCAGATTTATTAGAAGCCTTTAACTTCAAAAACCTTTCAATTTGAGTGAGTTTTAATAATATTTAAGAATACCTTAAATAATGTTTCTTTGAATTAGCCCTAAATATCTCAATTTCGAAACCTCATATTCGGCTTTTTCAATAAATGCAAATATATACTATCCCCATACTAATAATATTCTTAATTTTTTTTAGAGATGACTTTCTCGATGATGCAAAGGGTAAAAAACTACTAAATTTGAAAGCCTTTGATTCAACTACCTTAAAATTTCACAAATTTCAAAGGCTACAGTAAAAAAAATATAAAAATTTGAAACTCTTTAATTAATGAAAATATCGGGAGTAAGTTTTTATTTTTGGAAAAAAAAAATGTTTTCGATCAGTGTACAAAGGCGATTTTCAAAACTCATGAAATTTTTATTTTCAAATTCTCAGTTGATTTTCTCGGAATTAGCCAACTTTTGTTACATCAAGCTTTATTTACTTGTATTCAGAAACTTAGAAGTGTCTCCGGAACATGTTTTTTAACTTTTCTTCAAGACTTTTTAAAATTTCAACAAAAATTTGATATAATAAAGAATCCAGCGATACAGTCGTTCTTCCATTTAAAATATAGAAAAATAAAAAAAAGGTCTTCTTTTCTGGAAGAGAAATCCCCCTATTTTTATTTTACCTAATCACTATTTTACATCATTTTTATAGTACCGAATTGCCATTTTACATCATTTCTATTATACCGAGAGACTATTTTACAAGATTTTTATTTTACCGTATTGCAATTCCATATCATTATTATATTCTTCCGAATAAATTTAAAATTCGTATGAATGACAATTATAGTACATTCTTTTTGGGCCATATGCATTTCGGTAAAATAAACATTAGGGAAAATAAAATTTATAGAATAATCATACACCTCCACAAATCACAGTTTAGAAACATAAATAATACGTTTTCATTAGGATTAGAATGTAAAAATGTGTTAATATTATGTACATATTATCTTCAAAAAATTATGACACATGAAAACATAATCATTTGTTAAAAAATAGATCATTACATTTCTTTGACCCCATTTATGTTACGGGTTATTTCAGGGATAACCCGTCGGAGTATCCTGCAAGGCGAAATTTTGATATCCCAGGGATGTCACCAGGATATCGGGGATGTCTATACTTGACGTTTCTGGGACATTCAAATATCCCACGTGGGATATATAAAATATTTCATTATCCCACGTGGGACATTTGAGTGTCCCAAAAACGTTACATAGACATCCCGGATATCCTCGTGATATCAAAATTTCCGCCTCGCAGGATAATCCGACGGGTCATTCCACGGATAACCCGGGACATGAATGGGGTCCAATGTAATATCCCGAGATATCCTATTGCTGTGAGGGGTACATATCAATTGTTATAGAATTGTTATAGAACTGTTATAAAATTGTTCTAGATTTATTACAACGCAGCGTACCAAAGTTCTAGAATTGTTCTAGCAATATTACAGATCGTTTGTCACAGCGTTCTAGTTCTGTTTCAGATTTGTTACATCAAATTTGTAATTGAGTTCAGGAATTGTTCTAGAAGTGTTACAGATCGGTTGTCACAGCGTGCTAGATCCGTTACAGGTTTCTTACACAACATTTGTAATTGAGTTCTAGAATTGTTCTAGAAATATTACAGATCGGTTATCTTAGCGTTCCAGAACTGTTACAGAATTGTTGCATAACACTTGTGACCGAGTTCTAGAATTTTTCTATAAATGTTACAGATCGTGTGTCACAGCGTTCTAGAACTGTTACAGAATTGTTCTACTGTTTTTCTGATAAGATGCTGGTTTTAATTTGAGTTAGATTCCTTTCAATGGTTATTATTTTTTCTTGCTGTGTTCGAATTTAGATTTTTCATAGTTTGGACTAAAACTTTGTATATAATTTTTACATGGGGGAAAAAGATGTTTGAAACTTTCTTCTAACCAGATCCAATTTGATTTATACTTTCAATATCCAAATAAGACACTAAATGGACTTTATTAGAGATATCCTTAATTTCTGTAAGGGGTTCAAAATAAGAACTCGTGGTATGGAAATAGGGAGTGTTGTAAAAATATGTTCGTATTTTTAGGGTTTCCTAGGCCCGGACAGAAATTATATTTATTTAGTGGATTTTGTTCTTAAGATCCAATTATAATCTATTGTATTGAGAAGTTCCTTATCTTCATGAAACTGTTCAAAACCTTCTTGATGGTAATTAACAGAGTTTTCGTCTTCCAATGATAAACATTTGAAGTTTGAATTTTCATTTTCTTTTTGCAAATATTTTGACTTAGTTCTCTTTGTATATTTCCTTTTTTAGCTTTTTCTGCTGGAATATATGTTGGATCAAAAAAGATTCCTTCAGAATTTTCTTGATAAGAACAGTCAGAATCCTCAAGATTTGAATTTTCATTTTCTTCTTTCTCTAAATATATTGGTTTATTTTATGTCACATATTTTAAATTGCATGGTATAAGCTGTGAATCAGAAAGGATAGCATTGTCCGATCCTGATTTATTAAAAAAATTTCATTTGCTTTTTCGTTTTGCTTATGAGATTTTGTACTATTTTCTTTTTTAGGCCTTCCTCTTCTTTTATTAACTGGAACAGGTATCTCATTTGAGATTTGAGTGCATATCTTCTTGGGTCTGCTACGTTTCTTCGAGCTTGTATTATTTCCTGCACCTAATGGCTGAGTTTCTTTTTTAAGGATTTTAATATTGTTTTCTGTATTTGAGTTATCCCTGTTAGAAGTAAAAAGTTTCAAAAAGATAGAAACATATGGACAGAAAAAGATAGAGATATTCGATCCATCCCAAATGCACACTTTGCACACTATCCATTGCAATCACAACTGTCTATCTTTTTCTATCCCTGGTTTTCACAACTGCCTATTTTTCTCTATCCATTTTAATCCATACCGAATTTAAATATTCTTATCAATTTCTATGCACGATATATCGTTTTAATTTCTATTCATTTGAATCGACTTAAAAATTTAGTATATTTATCCGTTTCTACAATAATAATATAAGGGACGGTGGGGAGTTGTGGGCCGTGGGGAGTCGTGGGCCACCTCAATCTCCGCCATGTTGTGGGTGGTAGGATTGCTTTAACCACTGCCAAAAGACTCTCTTTGTTTGAGCCCACTTTGTGAACTCGACTCTGATAGTCTCAACACGCGTAGTTAGTATTTTGACATTGCTGATTAAAGAAATCAAAATAAAAGTTTGTGTACAACTCAAGTGGTTGATATTCGAAGTTCCGTTGTGCAGCATATTTCAAAGATAAGTTAGTGCAAAATATTCCTTGAGCAATTGGCTTTAAATTCAATCAAATAATTTCAGTAAAACATTCATTGTGTGTATGACAATTCGGTCATTTCGTAAATGTCGGCTGTGGGGAGTTGTGGTCCACCATTAGTGGGGAGTCGTGGGTCAAACGATCTTAATGCGTATTTCAATTTTTTAAGTGAAACTTCTTTTCTCCTGTTCTGAAAACTTTTGCATTATCTGCAAGGGCACAATGCCAAAGATTTTAAATCGGAACAACACAGTTCACTACAACATGTGCGATCGTGTTGTGCACTTGAAATGTGCCAACATGAGGACCGGATATTACACTTGCATACATTGTGAATCAGAATAATTTTTTTTCATCTTTTTAAAATCACTAATTTTTATTTACTGCAACTTTAATAAACATAAACTACTGGAATATGCCATTTTATTCTGTTTTTTTTTCATGGCCCACAACTCCCCACCAAAATCACAAATATCGATTTTTATAAGATTTACGTCATCCTAAATATTTCTCGCGCAGTAACGAATTTTATTAATTGTGGTCTTCAGTTAATGTATTGAGAAGTTTACTACAAATACCAGTTCATACATTGACAATTTATCGATGTTCAGAGAAGTTATGTCTTGAAAACAAAGCGTGGCCCACAACTCCCCACTCTCCCCTACTTCGAGTTACAAGCCCCAGAAAAACAGTATGAAACCAGCAAGGGTTTATATACCTACTAACAAAATTCTCTAACTTATACGACTTACTAGTCTAACTCTGCAAAGGCGTCTACCGACCCGCCACTTATAGATGGTGCAAATGATTTCACTTGTGTCTGACTTTAACGGTCAGCAACCTACCGGGAACCTGCCGGTACTAAGTCATGGACATACGTCAAGTAGCGATGGAAAAGGATAGAGATGGATAAGCTGTGGATGCATTTGGATAGAAAGACTGGGTTTCAAGAAGATAGGGCTATCTTATATTTTAAAAAAGATAGAAAAGGATTCCATTAGATAGAAAGATAGGGATTAGAAAAGACAGACGAAATTTGAGATTGCCTAATGGATGGAAAAGGACAGAAGTAGATAAGCGGAGGATTCGTTTGGATAGACCGACTAGTATTTAGAAGGATAGGGCTATCTTATATTTAGAAAAGATAGAAAAGGATTCAATTAGATAGGAAAATAGGAATTGAAGAAGATGGATGAAATTTTATATTGACTAAGGGATAGAAAAGGATAGACGTGGATAAGCGTAGGATTCGTGTCAATAGAAAGACTGGGATTCAGAAGGATAGGGCTGACTTATATTTGAAAAAAAAATAGAAAAAGATTCAATTAGATAGGAATATAGGGATTAAAAAAGATATAAAAGGTTTTTGGATTGCAGAACAGATAGAAAAGGATAGAGGTGGATAAACTGTGAATACATTCAGATAGAAAAATTGGGATTCAAGAACATAGGGCTATCTTAGATTTTAGAAAAGATAGAAAAGGATTCAATTAGATAAGAAAGTAGGGATTGAAGAAGATAGACAACATTTTGGATTACCTAACGGATAGAAAAAGATAGCCGTAGATAAGCGAAGGATTCATTTGGATAGAAACACTAGGATAGGGACAGGGAGAGAATAGAAAAGAATACATGTGGATAAGTGGCGGTTAGACGCGGATATGAAGATAGGGATTCAAAAGAATAGAGGTGGTTGTAGATTGAAAGAAAATGTTCGAAGGGATAGACACGGGATAATGATGGATACACCGTTTCTATCCATTGCAATCTTAGAGATAGAAAATGATTCAAACCGATAGAGACTGTATTCATTTACTTTCAGCAGGGATGAGTATATTTTCTTGATTATTCTCTAGTTACCATTACGTGGCATTTTGATTCATTTAGATGAGAAGGATCTATTTGATTTAAAAGTATATACATTTTTTCTTTGATCTGATTGAATGATTCTTCGGTGAGAATATTTTTATTTTTATTAATCTTATAGCTTGAACTAGGATCTAAATCCTCGGGATCCAATTTTTTATTAATGGTAATATTTGTTGAGGTAGAAGTGTCTGGTTCTTCGACTGGATTTCGAGATAAGGCGTCGGCGTTGACGTTTGTCTTGCCTGCTTTGTACACAACGTTCAAATCGTACTCTGCTAGTTTCCAATTCCATCTTGTGACTCTTGAACAAGGGTCTTTGCAGTTTTGGATCCATACTAAGGGTTTGTGATCGATGACAAGCGTAAATTTATTACCATAGAGATAAGAGCGAAAGTATGTTACGCAAAATATGATTGGTTTTGGAATCAACCACAAAACTTAGATCTGGGCACTACGATCTTTTTTACTGAATATCTCCAAATTTATCATTAATTTTTCAGGTTTTTACAATATCTACAATCTTTACACATTATATTTGCTGTTATATGTTATTTATATAATGTCTTCCTGGTACTTTTCTAACAAAAAGTTTACACATAGGATGTACATAATTTTTCAATGTATAAATCGCTCAGATTGAAAATAAGTTTTATACCCTCGTTACCTATAACCAAAGGTTATCTGAGGAAGATGCCATATATATAGATATGTGCATATTTTGATTATGTACCATTGAGTACTTTTACTTTTAACTAATACATTTTTTGATTATGAAATTTCTTTATGTTTCTTATATTAATATAATTTTTATTTTCAG
>CAKNWT010282390.1:0-16675 GCA_932066315.1 Andricus coriarius | reverse complement strand
TTTTTAACCAAAAAATATGAAATTAATACAGAGAAATGTATTTTCAAACCAATAAGACAGATTTTCAACAAAATAGTGAAATTTTCAACCAAGAAAGACTTTTCAGTCCTGAAACAAATAAAAAATTTAACCACATTGTAAAATTTTTGAGCGAAAGGCGTACTTTCTGTAAAACACTTAAATTTCCGACCCGAAAATATAATTTTTCAACAAAAAAGTTCATTTTCAACGAAATAGTTGAATTTTCTACAAAAATTATTAAATTTTCAAGCCAATAAGACTAATTTTCAAGAAAACAATTGAATTTTCAACCAAAAAGGAAAACTTTTTACATGTTGAACATGTTGTTATAATATATTATTAACCCAGTAACATGTTGAATTTTCAAACATAATAATTAAATTTTCAACCAAATAACAACATTTTTAATCAAAAAGATGAATTCTCAACCAAAAACATAATAGTAGACTTTTCAATTTAAAAATAATTCATTTGTGCC
Organism: Andricus coriarius; assembly: GCA_932066315.1. Lineage (NCBI taxonomy): Eukaryota > Metazoa > Arthropoda > Insecta > Hymenoptera > Cynipidae > Andricus > Andricus coriarius. The sequence goes on along the minus strand of CAKNWT010282390.1, from coordinate 16,176 downwards.
ATTTACACTTCATGTTATATTCGTTGACTAGACATATATAAATAATTATATTTGATGTTAGTGTTTTCTATCTACTGCTCTTATATTATCAATATTTTAAAAATATTGATTTTAATTCATATTCTGTGAAAAAACGTCTCTCTAGCACCGCTGGGATTTGAACCCAGATATTCAGATTCTCGTTCTAGTGCACTGGCCCACTAAGCTACGTTGAGTACGAGATTCATTTTGAACAACCTTGTTCAAGTGAATTCCATTTTAATTCCTAATCTTCTAAGATTTTTACTTTACGAACCATTTTTATAATTTACATCTTCCCATCAACATCAAGTGTAAATTGTACAAATTGCTTGCAAAGTTAAAATCTTAGATAAATAGGAATTACGATGGAATTCAATTGTAGGAGGTTGTCAAAAACGAATCTCGTACTCTCCGTAGCTTAGTGGGCATAACCGGCAACCTGAAAACCTTGGTTCGAATCCCGGCGGAGCTATAAGAGAGACACTTTTTCACAACTTATGAATAAAAAAAACGTTTTAAAAATATTTATAATATAAGGGCCAGTTCCACCAACCTCGGTTAAATCATTGGTTAACTGACGGTCAGTCAAAATGAACGCTATACGCCATATTTAACCGTCGATTATCGGTTTAACCGAGGATCAACGTTTTAACCGAGGTTGGTGAAACCGGCCCTAAGACTAGTTGACAGAAAACACTAACATCAAATATAAAAAGAATTAACTTTCATCGGAAAATAGTTGGATTTTCTTGTTAGGTTTTATTAATTCAGCTCATATTTAAGCGAGAAAAAGGGAAAGTTTCTTGACAAGAGGCAAAAAAAGAATGAATTATTTTTAAAAACGGGGAAAAGGGGATAGAGTGTGAAGTCTGGAAAAAGCATTTAAATTTTCTATTAATTTACTTTTTTAATTTTCAGGACTACACCATCAAGAGGTAGCAAGACTAATTGCAGAGTCCTGGGCACGTAGGGATCGCAACGAGATTGAGTTCCTCGTCGTCGAGGCCAAAAAGAGCAACTTAGAGCCGAAACCAACGGCTCTAATTTTTCTAGAAGCGTAGCAGGAATCTCCCACCACCTCGGAGCCAGAGCCACCATAGCCAAGAGCCGCCAGAGTACTTGTTTTGAGAAAAGTCGATTTGGATGCTGAAGAACAAGAAAGTGCCGGATGAAAAAGTGATTGGATTCGAAATGAGAATTCTCTTCCTGCTTATAAATGTCACACTCAAGTGATATATAGTTCGAAGGCAAAAGAAGCGAGTCCACAGAACAAAGATAGAAAAGCAGAGATAATAGAGCAGCGAAGGATGCAAAAGGAAAAACAAAGCAACTATTAGAAGAGCACAGAAAGTAAAATAAGAGAAACGATTCGATGGATCTTTCCGGTCCAGAATACGAGAAAAGTAATCAGGAAGGTCAAGGAAGAAGTGAAAGGACTCGGCAAAAGAAAGGAATGAAATCTTTTGAAAATTACAACTGCAGGAAAGAGTGCAAAAAGGAAGAAAAGAAGGAAAAGAAAGAAGGAACTGGAAAGACGGATACTTTAATCATTACACCCAAGAGCATGTTAAAAGGAAGTACAAAATAAATGTAAGGAAAAAGCACCGATTGCAGAAAGAGAAGACGAATATTTTCCTCATCGACGAAAATTGGCGCTGGGACCGCCAAATATTCTCAAAATAAGTACTACGAGATACTAAAACAGTATCCTGGCCATGGTGGTGGGAAGATTTACGCAAACCAGGTTCGACGCATAAATCGTTAGATATCTGAGTGAAAAAAAAAACAGAGTTAACTAATTTAATCTAAAGACCTTGATTTTAAGGTAAAATGTGAGAGAGAAGAATACAAAAGTGAACTGAGTTAACGATTTGCATTCAGTATTAAAAAGACTCTGTCAGTGATTCAGACAAAGAATAAAAAAATGCGTGTACTGTGCCAAAGTCATGCTTATAAATATCACTGCACGCGTTTTTGCCATCTTGTGTGTACTATGGTAGCTAGAATTTTTTACATCCTCGATTTTTAGAGATTTCGTGGTACTAACTGTAAGTGATTAAATGGTATCATTTAAAGAAAAGAGTTCCTTTCACATTTTTTACTCTACATTTTTAAGTAAATAATATGATGATATAGAAGTTCAGCAAATCACTGAACAATCATGCAATTCAATTTTTGTATTACGGATTCTAGCTCCTTGTACAGAAAGTAGAAATTGGCACGGTTTACGCTTAATTAATTGTAAGGTTGAGATCTTGCGCGAAAATGCGATGTTCACTGTTAACTGTTATAAAAGTTACTTGGAAAGAGGTGCTTATCGTGAAAGTGAATATTATTCCGAATTAATTTATTTTATAACATTAAAGAATTTTTATATAATATAATTGTACTAAAAAACATTTTCATCTATTCAAATCCTTTAATTAGAAATAGTCATCCATTCGAGACAATTTCGAGAAAATTCGAGATTTTCTTGAAACAAGTTCAGTTGAACTAAAAATTAATGGATATTGAGCATCTTACAAAAAAATCGTGATTTCGAGTCCAGAATCTCGAAATTTTGTATTTGCTATTCAATAAAAGTCGAATTTTCTCGAAATTGTCTCGAATGCATCACTAATTAGAAAGATCCAATAATTTCTAAATAAATACATAAGGAGCCATCCATCAATTACGCAACAGCTTTCGAGAGGGGAATGGGTTTCGGGAAAAAGTTAAGATTTGTTACATAGTATAACGTTGAAGCTTGGTAATAACAATAAAATATTGTAATAATGTTAGAAAGACTTTAATCCCGTTATAATTAGATTAGTATTTTGATTTTTCCCTTTGTTCTGTAGAAAAAAATCCATAAAATGAAAGCCATTTTTAGAATTTTTTTAATTACTACTACACGCAAAATTATTCAATATTTTCTTTAAATTTAAATTTAAATTTTAATCCGCTTTCAGTAATCTACATACTTTAATTTAAATATAAGATTTTATCTAAGCAGAAATTAAAACCAAATAAATAAATTAATATGTTGATTTAGTATTTTATATCGTAATCAAATGTTATTAAAACATATATACTCAGAAAAAAATATTATTTGATTGAAATAAAATTTCTTCGATTCAAAGAAATTTTTTTGGTTTAATGAAATGTTTTTTTCTTCCAATCAAAATGTTTCATCAACTAAAAATGATTTTTCTCACTTCGAAGTTATTTTTGGTTGAATTAGAAAAATTATCTTGAAGAAAAGTCAAGAAAGTCAAGAGATTTTAATTTTAACTATTCTAACTTGCAGAAATCTCAAATGTCAATCATCAAAATTACAGAATTTTTAATAGTAAAACTTGCATAATTTTTTATTCTAAATTTTCCAAATTAAAAACTCTTAAATTTGAAAGATTTCCGATTCAAAGTTCAGCAAGTCTAAACAGTTACAATGGAAAATTCTTGAATTTTAAAAATATGGAATTAAAAATTATTCAATTTTCAAGATATATATTTTAAAGGCGTGTAACTTTAAACGTTCTTTTGGAATAATTCAATTTTGAATATCATAATTGAAGATTCTTCCATTTTAACGATTTGTAATTTAAAATTATTCAATTTTTAAGATTTATAATTAAAGTTTCATGAATTTTGAATGTTTATAGTTTAAAATGATGTAATCTGAAGCATTTTTTTGTTGTCACAGACTAGAATTACTGAATTTACCGTAACACAATTGAAAACTCTTCAACCTTGAAGATGTATAAATCAAAATTTTTAAATATGGATGATTTTGAAGATCAAAAGTTAAGAGTTTTCAATTCTGAATCTTTCAAATTGAAGAAATTTCAAATATAAATCATTAAAATTATAGACGTTTAAATTGCAAAACTTAAAACTTACATAATTTTTAATTGTAATTTTTCACAATTGAAAATTATTCTTGAAAAAATATTCTTGAATTTTGAAAATATGGAATTGAAAATTATTCAATTTTCAAGATGTATATTTTAAGGGTATGTAATTTTGAACGTTTTTTTAATAGTTCCATTTTGAAGCTTTACAATTAAAAATTCTCCACTTTTAATGATTAAAAATGGACATGTATTCAATTTAATAGATTTAAAAGTGAAAATTCTTAAGTTTTGAACAATAAAAATGGCAGCGTTGGTTTATTTTTTGGAAATTCATATAATTTTTTGCATATTATTCCATATATAAAACAGGAAATGATAATTCAGGTGTCTCGGGTAGTAAGTAACTAATTTGTATTTAATAAAACATGGCTAAAAATATTTGAAAAAATTACGTAACTTAGGCATAGGGAGGGGGGGGGGCAAATAATTTTGTTAGTTGTTACATGGGGAAGGGGAGGGGTAAAAAATGGGCAAAAAATGTGTTACGTAATATATGGATGGCACTTAAAAATATTTTTTTCACGATCATCATCTCGATCTGCGCGTCGTATACAATATATAGACTTATTACGGGAATTGTTGAAGCTTACAAAGTATATTATATATTAGTACTGATATATATATAATATATAAACCTGATATTGCCGAAAACTAAAGTAGTGGAATTGTAAATTATGCTAGCAAAAAAGTTTTTGCAAACGTACCCAAAAAAGTTCAAAAGTACGTGTGCAAGAGTGGGCAAAAAATATATAAGATATTTTCAAAAAGTTACATTTTGCTGCGCAATTGTAGTTGAAAGTTGATTGTTTGTCAGAATCGTTAAGCCGCTGATTATCGTGTACGTAACATAAAAAGTATTGCCGAAATAAAAATAGCAAATTATAATATTGGTATCGAAGGTTCGCTTTTTGATAAAAAAAAAATGGTCAATCCGATTTCCGCAGCACTTTTCTCGGTACACAGATAATTTTTTATGGGGAGAATAAAATTGTAAAACGAGTGTATCCGACAGCTGAGTTTTCTACCTTTTGTACTTATCAGTTCACATTAAATTTAATCAAGATGTTCATGCAAATTATATTATTTTTTGTAAGACAAATAGAGAAAATAAAGTAAATACATATGAAGTAAACAGTCTGGAAAATTGGCACTTTTTACAATTTTAATTAAATCAGAAACGAAAGATTATTTCGATTATTTCATTTGTTGAACTTACCCTTAGTGCCTTTGTTAAAAAATAACAATAAAAGCAATTTCACAAATAACACATGTGTTAAGAAATGAATGCTAAATAAGGAATTTTTACACCATTTTTTTTTATTTATTTCACATTCATTCACATAATTCATAAATTCCACCATGAATTGATGATTTGTATATTCACAGAGTCAAGGGCATTCAATTTCCTTTTTAAAGGTGTTATAAATTTTGTAAGATATGCCTCTAATTTCTCCATGAAAATGAAATTAACATTTTTATTTTAATATTGCACGATAGTCCGCGGTTTCTCGAAAGCACTAGGTAAAAATTAGCGAGTGAAATATTTAAAAGTGAACAAGGAAGCCAAGCAAATTTGTACGAAAAATGCCTATGTGCGTGTGTATATGTGTATAGTTATATCTTCACTAGGATTGTTAAGTTGGAAATGTGCCAAAGTAGTGCAATAGACTTGCAAAGTTCCTAATTTTCTCAGAAACTCGCAAATAGTTGTTCCTGAGAAATTATTTCGCTCGTTGAATCTGTATTAAGGTTATAAAACTTTCATGCGAATCTGAATAATAAACTTTACGGATACAAACAATTTATTTGAGATAAATATTTAGTCACTAAATAACAAACGAAAATCATAGAGCAGGGCGAAGTTTAAATGTTAAAGTTAATCGAATAATCGTAATTTCGCATCCGTAAGAAGTCAACAACAACAAAATTGCATTCAGTTCGATTTTTGAATATATAAAAATTAAAAGAAAGTTTCAAAATATTTGTCAGTGCGACCAAATATTATGGAGGATTATTTTAGTAAAGTGCTTTTTTAATAATTGTAACATGCCCAAGATTTTTTTTATATTTCTAATTTTGTATTGTTCAGGGTCACCGTTTCAATCGAGGAAAAAATTCCTAGTTTTTTCCGGTTTACAAAAATTGTTCACGGTCATTGAAAATTAAAAATTAAAACACTCAAACTCAAACTCTTTTAAATTTTAAGCTTTTAAACTTGAAGTTAAAAAAAATCTTAATTCCGAAATTTTTTTGTTCAAACGTTCAATAATTTACACGCACAACCATTTGAAAATTTCAAATCAAATATATAAACATAAATCCACGCTATCCTTTTCAATGCTCTAAATAAGAACTAATCCTGCCTTTCAACTCACATTAATAAAAATGTGAAAAATGAAACATGTCCCTCTTTCAGTTGAGTACAAAATTAAAAACAAAGTTCTCTCCTTTCATCTGAATATTCAAAATACCAAACTGAACCCGCGTCCACTCATTAAAACGTTAAAATGAATTGACCTCTTCCAATTCATAAAAAATTAAAACCAGCATTTCTTCCCTTCCAAGTTGCTAGAAACCCTAAAAACAAAAAAAATGGCCCTCTTTCAATTGAGAAAAAAATTGTTAATCAAAATTTCTTCCCATACAACTAAAAGAATGTTTTCAAAAATTACTCTCTTCCAAATCAGGGAAAAATTGAAAATAAAAAATTCAACATAAATTAAAAACTAAAATCTCTTCGTTTCAAACTCAACAAAAATATTTAAAATAAAAAAATCCCTGCTTTCAATGCAATAAAAGTGTAATAGATAAAAAAGTTCCTCTTCTAATTCGGAAAAAAGATTAAATACCGAATTTTTTTTCCTTCTTTTGAAATTAGAATTATTGTGAAATTCAAGCCGTGTTTTACACCTAACCCTTTTAAGTTGAATTATTTTAATTTTAAGTCGTTTCAAATTAATAATTGTTCAATATTTATGTATGCACAAAAATTCAACACTGTCACTAAGAAATTTTTAATTAAAAAAATGGTACAATTAAAATTGTAACGTTCAACGTTTAAATTTAACACTTTGAAATTGTAACGATTCAAGGCTTTCTATTTTAGATCATTCAGGTTCAAATTGTTTAATTTTGAAATTTGATTTACAATTGCTCATTAAAAATATGTAATTAACAAATTTCAAACTAAATGGTTAAAAAAATGGAATGTTTTAGACTGACACAATATTTGAATGGGATTTGAAATTGAATAAAAGTATTTAATTATGAATGTATTGATTTGAAATTACTGAAAAATTGAAAACAGTTTATAAAGTTTCAATCAGACGTTTGCATTTATATGACTTTCAGAAAATTTAAAATTCTGAATTTTCGACGTTAAAATCTGTAAATTGTTTAATTTTTAACAGATTCAGAATCGTATTGTAAAATAAATTATTGATCGATTTTTAACCCTCGAAATACAGTTCAGTTTCTAAAATAATTAATTTATTTATATTTCCAGTCGTCAACTACAAACATTTCTTATACAAAATTTTCAAATTCAAACGCTTTTAATTGTTGATTGTTTAAATCTTCAAAATGTGATTTTTAATATTCCTGTAAAAAAGAATTTCACTATCATTGCCCGATTCTTCCCTGTCTCAAAAAATTTCCGGTCATTTCTAGGTTTCCCGGTCCAGCAGCTTTCTTGATTATTATTGTTCAGAACCAAAAACTTTACTTACCAAAAAATTCCCCATATTATTTTGACCCGTAGGGGTATCAATTTAAATTTTCAAAGTTTTATTTTGTATTTTTTTCGGATGCCAAATTACCATTTTTTTGGCTGTTTTCAAATAATTCGAATAATTTCAACATTTTTATTCCGCCCTATCACAGAATTATTTCTTGAAATTTTAAAACTTCTATTATCATTCAATGTTTTTTTCATATCTTTTGAAAATTAGAAACTTTGCAATATTAGTTAAAGCTGATACGCAAAAGTGTTGAGAAAAAAACTGAGTATAATATGTAAAATAATAATAAAAATTATTATAATATAACTAAGGAAGAACGATTCTGGTAGGGATGACCAATAGCAACGAAGTTCCAGGTCATTATTAATGAAGGGGGTCACTCTCGAATTACGAATCGGTGCACATTGGGTTTTCTTCATAATAGCACGCACAATAAAGTTGAAATACGCACTGCTTTCAACGAACCGCTCTCTAAATGAAAAAAATTCTAAAATGGAAAAAATGTATGAATAGTGGTTTCGAAATACAGATAGCAATAACGAGAATTATTCTAAATCTTTTCATAAATAACTCTTAAAACCAGTGATTCATATTAAATTTATTAAATAAGTATGATACTAGGAAATGAAAATAACTAACATAAACTGATATAAATTTTAACAGAAAAGTGAATATAATAATAAGAAAATGTTAAATTCACCGAAAATGAATTGCGTCCCCCTTTTCGGAATCACTGTTCACCGAAAATTAAAATAAGATTTTACCAAGTTGCGAATTTGGGCACTTTCATGTAAACAATTTTTAAATTACATAATAGTGATGAAAATGACGAAAAAAAACGTGAGAAAATTTATCCCAGTTAATTAGGTTGTCTAGAAGCGATTTTATTGTTAATGCAAGACTCTTAACTATAACGTCTTACTATAAACGACCTAATCTACTTGGATGGCATTTTCTTTTTTTCATTTCGAGCGATGCGATAATAGGACGTACAGAAGCGGTTCAAGGAATGTAGAAATTCATTTTTTCCGAGCGGATCTTATTCAAGCGTCTCGGCAGGACGGGCCCCGAGAGACGAATATTTTTGTAAGCTTTCGAAATGCGCAGTCCGAATGGCCAGAAAATTTCAGCTAACATATCCAACAATGCCTTACTGCTTTTCGTGTTGAATAATGTTATTACGGAGGGACAATGGGTGCCTGAAAACGCCCGACAGTCCCAACACCCACGGAAGACCCATTACGAGTCCCAAAATTCATCTTCTCCGAGACACCTGGCATTTAGTATCAGACAAGCTCTGAGAAAAAAATGGTACATGCATGCAATTAAAAAAAAAGGATATAAGCGAAAAATTTATGATGTCGAGTCAATGAACTCTTATGTTTTATATTAACGACATTCAGAATTACAGCGTGGCAATATTTTTACATAATTCGGTACATATTCGGATTTAATTTTTTTCTCATACAGTTAGGCAGGATAATTAAGTGCGTGATTAAAAGTGATTAATTTTGGGTGTGAGTATTTCGGAGAACACATAACTCTTGCAATAATTAAAAATATTTCAAATTAATGCATTTCCATTTCCTGTTTGTATGCATCCAACTTGAAAAATACCAAATTTATACACTAGGCTATACGCATTTTTTCGATTAAAAAAATTCTACTAGGTAAAGGTATTTTAATTTTGAAGTTGAAAAAAGAAATTTCCCTATGCCTGAAACTTCTGACCTGATTGAGATATTTAATCTTTCTTTACAGATTCGGGTGAAATTTATCTTCCTTTTTTGAGAACCGTCAGAAAATTTGAAAAAAAGTTACAAATTAATTAAATGGCACGGTTTTTTTTTGAGGTCGTAATCAATTATATTTTATCCGTAAATATTGTTCCAACTACAATTTAAAATCATGTATTTTAAGTTTCTTTTGGTAATGTATTTTTTGCAATATAAATAAATAAATATTTAGGCCAGTATAAGTCAGAAATATCAGGATCTGCAAGTGGTCGTTCGATTTTAATGAAACTTTGCGAAATTATAGTATTATATAAGAGTCATGTTGAATTTTGGCATCACATTTTTTGAATTATCGATATTTCTAAAACCATAAAACGAATTTTAATTAAAATTAAATTAAAATTAAAATTAATTAAAATTTAAATTGTTAAAACAATTATTATTTATTTTTACAATTTTTTCCTCCTGTAATTAGTGCAAAGTTATTATCTTACGGGATAAATGATATAAAGTTGATGAATGTCAAGATTTCTTCTTGTTTAACGTATTGGTAAATTATTTAAACAATTTTCAATCGTTTAAAAAAAATTGTCTCCGTAAGATCATAAAAAGTTATTATTTCCCGGAATTAATGACACAAGTAAAGACTGCTGAGAGCAATATATTTTTTAAGGATATTCTGTAATCTTTGAACAATTCGTCTTTGTTCAAACAACTTTTTTCCACTGAAAAGCGTGAAAAGTTATTATTTTCTGGTATTACTTACACATTGAACGGATGCTCAGAGTAATATTTTTTTCTTATGGGTATTTGGGAAGTATTTAAACAACATTTTATTTTTTAAACAATTTCCCCCTGTAAATCGTGAAAAAATATTCTTTTCTGCACTTAAGGACCGTCTTTATCATGAATTTGATAGAAAATTACTATTTTGCATTTTTTGGGGTATTTTCCGGGTACAATAAAAGAGGACTGCGGGGGTTAAAATTAAAAGTTATTGGATGGAAATTATTCCTTGAACATTCCTTAAGGGGCGGCTATACTTTAATTCACAAAAAGTTTATAACAAATACTGCTTCTTTCCATTTGTTCGCAAACCGAGCTCTTCCCATTTAAAACCCCATGTTAATTTCAAAAGCCTGAAAGCACGGGTTAACGTTGAAGAAAAAAGTTACGGAATTTCTTTTTCCGGAAAACGAACAAATTGGGGGGGGGGGGGATCGATTATCAAAAATCGAAAGTCGAATTTATGGACCACCCTGGTGTCGACTCCCGCAACCCGCGACACTGGGAGGACAGCATGGTTGCGGTGAACGGTCTCACTGAAATGACGATATCTCGTAATCTAGAAGAGTCACCATCAATTTCTTTTTAAAAGAAAGGTGAAATTATAAAGAATTTTTATATCCTAACTAGAAAAAAATAGAAAGGTGCGTTATGGACGAGAAATCGAATTCAAAAATGTTTTAAACTTCTTTTTGGTTAAAATTTCAACAACAAAATCGTTCTTTATTATCATGTTAAATCGTACACTTTTATATAATACGTTGAAATTGTATTAAAATTCGTTTGCTAGTTTAGAAATATCGATAATTCAAAAAATGTGATCCGAAACTCAATATTGCGTAATCCCCGTAATTTTGAAAACAATTTTAAATCCTTGGGGCACTAAATAAGTCTAATATAACACTATAATTTCGCCAATCCTATTAAAATCGAAAGAGTACTTGCAGATCCTGATATATCTGATATTAACTGGCCCATTTAAGCAATGCTTTTTAATTTACAAAACCATCATTAAACAATTTAGTTCATTTGAGCGTTCAAAACTTCAAGAACATTAAAAAAACACTTTCACATTTTTTGAAAATTTCTCTTTTTTTATGGAAAACATCTTGTGAGTTTTGAAATTAAGAAAATTTTGTTCATTTAAAAAGGTTCTACAAAAAAGACCTTTCACTCTTTTATGAAACATATCTTCCGTCGTTTGTGAGATTGATTCGAAAAGTCATTTATTCGAGAAAAATAAAAAACATAAAACTTATAGAATTTTTTCTTCATGTAAGCACAAATTTAAAAAAAAATATTGACAAAAAATTATAAAAATTTGGTTTTTCGGAAAACCGATTTCTTGTTTTTTTATTTTTCAAGACATGAACATACGATTTTTCGAAAAAACTGATATTTTTTCAAATAGTTTTTTCTAAGTTTATTACCATAAAGAAGACATTCGGTCAAAAGTTGTAGAGGTGTGAACACAAATATGTGTGTTTTTTTAAAAACAAACTTCAAAATTCAACTCATTATATTTCTACATTATTATTATTATATTTTATTTTTGACAAATCCTGTGACTCGAAGATATTTTGACTCACTGGAATCTATGTTCATACAGTTAGTTATTTCGATTCCAAAATTTGTCCACGGTAGCGCAAAAATCAATAAAGCTTAAGTTTTATTTTTGAACTTAAATTAATAATTAGACAACGAGGTTAACAAAACTGTCTTGAACAATTATTTCACGTCTAAGAAAGAAGAAAAGTCTGCTATTAAGCGTATTAAAAATATTGATATGGAAAAAAAAATAAATTTAAAAAATTTAAATAATTCCGGTTGCCAAAACAATAAGCATTGTGCTATTTTAAATTATCAAATTAAAACGCTGGAAATTTAAATAGGGACTTTTGTATCTTACGAAAAAAGTGTTTGCGATAAAAGTGATAAAAATCCAAAATTCAATTTTAGCGCTCTTTGAGCCAATGTTTTAATTACAAAATATATCAAAATTTTATTCGCGTTTGTGACTGTCTCAAGAGTGCTCAAAAAACATTCCATAATTTCAAGTTTTTAGCTTCGAGCCAACCCATAAAAATAAATAAAAGTCAGAAAGATGAAACTAGTATTCAAGAGAACATGTTGACTCAATTACTTTCGCCTCAAGAACATTATAGCTTTTACTCGTTCCCGATATTGTTTTCTCATCGAATTTTTACCTGATTGAAGATACGCTGATCGCACAAAGAGGCGTCTAGTTTTCTCCGTAATGAAAGATCAATAAATCGCATCCTTTTCGAACTCAAGAAAGGAGAACGGAACGAATTTTTTCTCCAAGGTGTAATTTTGAACTTTCACTGTACGAAGAAAGCAATTTATTCGGGGTGTGCAAACTTTGGTTAGTTCGAATCTCTTGTTTCATTCCTGATATTTAAAATCCTAATCGACCTTTGTTATTATACTTGACAATTAGAAACATAATTGTCATCTGAAAGTTTACTAATCCAGAGCTTCTCTGAACAAAATGTCACGTTTATCAAACCTCTCGATGTAAAAAATATACCCATTTTCGAAGTATAACCAAAGCAGAAATCCGAACATCCTTGGCAACTTTAGTCTTGATAGATCCTAGGAACCTCGCTAGAATTAATTATTAATTATATTAGGGCGACCATGAAAAATGTGACCTATAGAAATTAGAAATTAGTCAAGAAATCTGAACAAGAAATTCTAGCAAAATGTTTATTTTTTCAAAGAAACTTTTCCTATTCATCTACGTACATGTACCTTAAAAGCAATCTCCAAGATTTAACAGTATTTAATGACTTAAAAAGATAATAATGTATACCATTAACAAAAAGTAATAATTTGTAATATCAGAACTTCGGCAGTTATGAAAATCCTCCAGTCTAATTTAATTTACTGATTACATTCTTTAAAGGATTAAAGCTACCTAAATTGTCGAGACTTGTCCTTTGTGATTTGTTTCTATAGATGAAGAAAAGATGTGTAGCTATAAAATAGTAAACTGTGTCTTGCTTTGTTTTTTAGGGACATTTTAAAACTCTTTGACCCCAATCATCTCACGAAATGCAGCTATTGATTCGCTGCTTTATTAAATTATCACCGAGTACACAAAACGATAACTACGCTAAGGTGGTTGCGAATGAAAATATAAAGAAGTGTATCAAGTAATAAAAAGAAGAAAAAGAAGCAAGTAAACATACGTTAAGCGATACAGGCGCGAAAAAATGTAGTTATTTACACAAAAACACATGAGGATGAGTGAAAAAATATCTATATTCGTAATTTTTCTTTACCTAAAAATTTTAAAATTACAGAAAAATATTGAGGAGTTGTTCAAAGTCGTTTATTTTCTTATGGATTTCAGCCTAACACTTTGAAGACTCTTGAACAACCCCTACATATATAGGTATCTTTAAACAAATATTCTCTTAATTTAAATCAAACGAATTAAAAAATGGGTTTCGAAAACAAAAATAGCTTTGAAGAAATAAAACTGAATTTTTTTACCCATCCTCGACTATAAATAACATATATAACGCAGTGTAAGCATAAACCTAATTGTAATTATGTACATTGTAAATAAATTTTACTTAATCATACGCATTTAATAGCTCGAATTTTTTGCAGAATAAGAGTGTGTAAATTTTAGTATACAAACTCGTGTAAAAAGTTCATAGCAAAAATTGCCAGAGAATCAAAGAGTGCAGATATTTGAAATAAGATAACACTATACGCATATGTTTTGCAGATGAATTCTGTTATTATGAAATTGGTTTTTATACTTAAGGGTTTTTGAACATGCCTCTTGTTTTTTGTCAAATTTTGTGATGACACTCATTCGCAAAATTGTACATTTATCAGATGAGCTAATTTTCGCTGATTGTCTGATGAAACTGAAACACTAATTAACACCCAGCGTTTCACAAACTACTTCATGTGCATATAAACACAAGTTCATACATACTATTATTGTAAAGGACGACGGTGATAATGAAGGCGATTATTATTGTAACAGAATAAAAAGTTCACGATAAAAAATACTATATTTAATTGATTCTCCGTTCAAACACAGCATCATAGGTAAATACTTTTGTTTAATTTTCTAGCATTAAATTAAAGCTTTGAATACAAAAGGGGGATATAGGATTATGTTATATACCTTCTTTTTGGATCTGACACCTCAATTAAAAATTAATCGATAAAAAACTCTGGTGCATAATAACAAATTAATCATTTATAGCCAAGATCAGAAGTAATTACAAATTTTAAAAGGAACTGATTTTGACAATTCATAACTTTACTTTTGATGGTAAGTTTTTACGTTGATATAAAGCGAAACACATATTCCTCATTATCGATTGTTGGTACAAGCAAGGATAATAATATTTTCAAGCAAGGTTCAATAACAACCCCTAGCAGTGATCAATATCAACCTCTAGCAATATTCAATGACAATCCTAAACGATGGTCAATAAGAACCTTTAGCAATGGTCAATAAAAACTTCTAGCAACGGCTAACCAAAACCCCTTCAACACTGGTCCATAACAACCTTGAGCAACGGTCATTAATCACTTCTAGTAACGGTCAATAATAACCGATATGAACAACATTTAAAAAGATAAATAAAAACTTTTAGCAACAGCTAACAACCCCTATATCAATACTCAATAAAACCCTTCAGCAACTGTAAATAAGAACTCCTAGAAACGGCCAATAACAACCATAAGCAATGGCCAATAACAACTTATAGCAACGGCTAACGAAAATCCCTATAACAATGGTCGATGGTCATTTTTAGCAATGGCTAACGACAACCCCCGTAAAAATGGTTCAGGTTACCTTTTGAAAATTTTCGAGGACAACTTTTTAAAATATTCTTTTCCAAATTTTTACTCAAATCAGTTTTTTCAGCGCATTGTACTGTTTGCAATATATTTTCCAGCAAAATTCTTGTACACGCCTGTTTCTTGAGCTGTTGTTAAAGTACCTTCATTTTTATAATATTACACTGAAAAAAATGTTTAGGTGTACTACCTAGAATTCCTACCTAGTATCGCTAGATTTCGTCTTCCTAAATAGTTAGCTGTATTGAACAGATTTTCTTGCAGCAAAGTATAGGTACAGTACCTAGAAAATTTAGCTGTCACAAGCAAACCAATTATAGGAGATACGATGTTTAAGCATGACTGCTAGAATGTTTAGCAAATGGTGATAGATTTATCTCCGAAATTTTCTGTCTGCAGGAGATAGACGGTTTTTATATCTTAGCTATCTAGTTTGCAGTCCTACCTAGACTTTATTGGAAATTCAGCTATATCTCCCCAGCAATATATTTCTAGCTAAAACAGCTATACCATTTTTTTCAGTGTATCATGAAATTTTTTTCTTATAATAGCGCGAAATGAAATAAAATTCTGCGTCTGCCCAAATGTCAATTTCATAAAAAGATATTGAAAAAAGGTCAAATTGATATATTTTCGAAAAATTGGAATATCTCTGGAAGTAATACGAAAGTTTTAAGATATTTTTAGACTTTTGTTTCTTGATTCTGATATTGATTCCGTCCATTGATTCTGAATTGAAACTTAAAAAAGAAATGACAATTAAAATTTCCAGGCTCTTTTGCAAAATTGCAGGACTTTTCCAGGGTTTCCAGGTTCTTTTTCAACTTTCCAGGGCATTTTCAGGTTTTTCAGGTTCTTTATCAACCCTGTTTAGCAACAGCTTACGACAACCTCTACATCCATGGCCAATAACAAGCTTCAACAACGTTCAATAACAACTTCTAGCAACAATCCACAATAACAGATAGCCATGTTAAATGACGGCCTCTAAAGAAGGTCACTAAAAACTTTTATCGACGGCTAACGCCAATTTCTATAACAATAGTCAATAACAACCTTCAGCAACGGTCAATAACAACTACCAGCAACAGCGAACGACATCTCCTAGAACAATATTCAATAAAAACTTTTAGAAAC
>CAKNWT010282377.1:2264-14047 GCA_932066315.1 Andricus coriarius | reverse complement strand
CCAGCGCAAAACCAAATATTCTCCTTTTCCCTCTCGAGTGACGCGTCGCTGCACAACTCTGGTGAGAACTGAGAAAGCAGAAAAGTAGTATGGAGAACGAATAATAAAGGCACTAATTAAATGTTTGACAGTTTAGGGAATTCTAGGGATTTTCCAGTTTTCGGATTCCGTTTTTTCTAACGTGTGGAGATAGAAAGAGAGGTTCGTTCGATTATCGACTTGGAAACAGCATCGGAGTCTCACTGCTGGGAAAAGAAATCAAAGATATTTGTTTGTCAGCCAGCCATTTCAGCATTCGATGCAAGGTGCTAACAGACCGCGACTTTTTTAACTGCGCAGGCGTCGCGCAAAGGTGGAGTAAGGAAGAAAACTGATGTTCTCTGCGTCACTCCTTGCTTACGCTACGCCTGCGCAGTTGAAAAAGTCGCGGTCTGTTAGCACCACTGATTCCATGAGTCAAACATTTTTTAAAATGACCACTCTGAAACACAGCTGACCTGAGCTGACTCATAAACAAATCATATCGATGTGTTCTATTCTCAAAAATAGTGAACAAGCACTTGGCAATGTAGAGGATCGGTTAAAAACCGCTATAAAGTGTTATCAACCTATTTCTAATGGACTTCAAACGAATAATGTTGTATGAAACGTGTCAGCTCGGCACTTGATATGTAAATATGACGCAACAACTGCTGCCAGTTGGAGTCGAGAAACTGTTTGTTAACACCAGTTGTTGTTCAAAGACATCGTGGTGTCGAATTTCATAAACATCAACTGATGAAAAAAAACAACAATTGTATGGAGAACATCGTGGTTTGGAGTACTGTGGTTCTAAAAGGGGGAACACATAACCTAACATCGCTAAAAGTTCGATAAAAATTTAATGAAAAACGCGATTTTTCGTACGCCGCAAAAAATGTATCCATCTGTTCTCACACTTTTCTTCATCCTAGGCGCATTCGCCACACAGCAAACGCCAGAGGTAATTTTCTTTTTAAATTAGTATTTAACCGCTAGCGGGGTGTATAACAAATTATGGTATCATAGCCCGTAACAGGTAATACCGGAATTTTTACCAAAAAATTACGTCTTTAAAGGAGAAGACAACATTTTTCCCCTTTTAGAAATTGAATCATGTATATTACGTTTTTTTATGACGTGAATTTCAATTTAAAATATACGTGTTTACATTCTCAGATTTTTAGCAATAAGGGATGAAAGGGAAATAATAGAAAATTTTTCTCATGAATTTAGTAACTTTATTGTATTCTTGGTTACTTAACACTTCTAACATTCGGAAAATAAAATTCTGTTTCATCGTTTTTCTCTTTACTTTAAAAATTTGACAAATCGTATTCATGAAAATCTAACAAAATTATTTAACGAATTTATGAAAAACCAGTTCAAAAACAATAACAATTATATAGACCTTGATATGTTTTATTCAAAAATATCCCAGAATAGTACCAATTGGTAGTAACGAAATGGAACAAAAGCTTCTGTCGGGTCCCTGAAGAAAAATCAATGACTTTGCTTTCGTGAATATATCAAAGAATTTTGTTAGATTTTCTTGAATACTTACTTCAATAAAGTTGCTTAGTTATAAAGTAAGAAAAGTTTGATTATATTTTCCTTTGATCCCTTATTGATAAAAATCTGCGAATTTAAATACGTAATATATTTAAAATTGACATTCACATGATAAAAAAGCGTAATTTACACGATTCAATTCCTAAAAGGGTAAAATGTTGTCCTCTCCTTTAAAGTCGTAATTTTTTTGTTTAATTGATTAAACAAAATAATTGTCATCTAATCATTAATGTAATTTCAGATATTATATTATTTTAACCAAATTTAGAGATAACAGACCAAAGTTTAGTAAAAAATCATTTTTGTTCTATCAACGAAATGGAACGACAATTTCAGTTAGGTCCCTGTTTTTCTTTTATATTTCTGGAGTTCATTTTTGTTGTTGTCCATCAACTTATACTCAAAAATTGAACCGCTGGATAATGTAAGGGCATATAAAATTAACGTGGCCGTTCCGGTCGGCCCCTGTTGTCTTTAAAATTGAGTTAAAAAATTACATTTTTGAAACATGGCCATGAAATTTCCTACAAAGCCATATGTTTAAAAAATTTAATTTTCAAAATCGATTTTTAAGACAACAGGGGCCAACCGGAACGGCCCTGTGAATTTTATATGTCCTTACACTATCCAGCTGCTCAATTGTACTTAAACAGAACACAGACAAAAATATAAATACTACTTTTTGAAAAGTATGAAAATATAATTCTTATAGGTATAAAGGTTATACAAAAATACTTGTTTTAAAATTATTTTGCTTGAAATTGAAAAAAGTTTGAAACATTTAAGTTGAAGTAGCACGATCTTTCAAATTTATGTATTTAAGATCTTAATTGCTTTTATGTATTAATTTGCATTAACTTTTACAAAGATTCGAGTACAAAATAACTTTACTTTATCTACATCTGTTAACCAGGGTGGCCACTCACCCGGGATAAACTTGCACCGGTAGAAAATCTGGATAAAGCCGTAAATGTAGAATTTAAGTTTTACATTATTTTAGTTTCAAAGTCAAATATTCGAAATGTCAGGAAAATTTCACAATTAAATATTTCAAAATTTCGTATTAAAACACTTATTAGTTAGTTTTGAGTTTAATAATTTTAAATGTAAATATAAAGCAATTTCGAATTAAAAGCTTAAAATTGTACGATATCAAAAATTTGAATCATATTACAGCAATCTTGTTTTGTGTTATTTTTTTATTTTTAATGTAATATCTTAAAATTGTCCGATTTTTAGTTAAAGATTTAAAGAAATAAATAATTTCAAATTGCAAAATATTTTATTAAGAAATTTCAAGAATGTTGAAAGAAATATTTCTAATTAAAAAATTAAAAATTGATTTTAAAGTGAAACAAGATAAAAATTAAACTTTCTGAAATCGATACATCAGTAATTGAATAATTTCGGTAATTTTAAATGGTTACAATTTTAGAGTTCTGAATTTGCATGTTCAACGCTTAATATTTTATTTTTCCCTCTCATAGGTTTTAATTTTGCAATTTAAATTTAATTGCTTGTATTTTGGAAAATATAATTAGCAATTTCAAAATGATTGATTTTTTTAAAGATTTAAATTTACTTAAAATAATTGAAATTTTAAAGGGTTTGAGTATAAAAAGGTGTTTATATCGCAATTTATGGCAATGAAAATTTTTTCACACAATTTTTTTTTCATTTTTAGTGTTTCCCATTTAAAATTAATATTCATATTTAACGTTTTTTTTTAATTAATTCAATTCATTTTTTGATTTTAGACAAATTTGTCTCATCAGCTTTGATGTTAAATTATAATATTGTTATGTAATACCAATTGAAAATTCTAGAATTTCAGAAGCTTTGACTTTGAAAGATTCAATCTAGTTTTAAATTTCAAATTGTCAAATTTTAATTGCTCTCAATTTAAAATGATTTAAATTCACAAGTTTGTAATTTTTTACTTTTGAATGCTTTTAATTATAAATAATACAATTTCAATCCCTCTGAATTTTAAGTGATCTATTTTCCAAAATTCGAATCTTAAAATATTCAATTTTTAACGTTTTAACATTGTCCTATTTTCGAAATTTTAATCCGAAATAATTCAGTTTCGTGATTCTAAAATTAAAAAAAAAAGTTTAATTTTTAGCGCTTCGACTTAGAAATTACACAATATTATTCAACTCCTTTTTCTAATTAAATTGTCCAAGATCGTTCTATATATATAAAACCTTATATTAAAAAATTGGTTTCATAACGGATTTTTAAATTGTTTATATGATTCAAAGTCAACAGATTTTTCCCAAAAAAGTTTGCTGATGCTCACAGAGTATATTTTTTTTTTCTAAAGCGGGAGAAATCACGAATATTTTCCGGGAGAAAGCCGGGAGACAAAATTTTAAATAATAGTGGCCACCCTGGTTAACACAATGCTATTCTAAAACTTTGATCATTTGAATTCATTTTCATGGAACAAAAGTTGAAAATGGATGGAAATACATGATAAATAAAAAGCTAATTCTAATTATTAAAATGGAAACATATTTTCAGAATCACAGCACAGAGTTGGCACCAGAACAAGATGATCCGCTCCTGATGTTTGCCACTCTTAGTGGTTCATTAGTTGGAGTAGGTCAGAGATCTGGTGAAATACGATGGCGCCGGGATGATGGTAATATGCACATTCAAAGAAAATACTTTATAGATTGTACAAATAATTAAGAATATTTAATTCACTATTATAATTTTAATTATTATAACAAATGTGATTTATACATTTCTTTACTGTAGAGCCTGCTGTAAAAGTGCCACACAGTATTCCTGAAACAACGATGTAAGTTTTTCTTTCATGGACATTATATTTACAAGCGAAATATTTTAATCGAATTTACTTTGCCTTATAGTAATTAAGGACTAAATGAACTTTGCAGACTAATCAAGTCGAATTAATCAATTATATTTTTGGTACATTTCAAGCCGTTTAAGTGTAGAGTAACTTCTTTAATATTTTCCCTGCTAAAAAAAGTTAAGAATCGTTACAAATGGTCAGAAGCTCTGACGATTCCTAAACATTTTCTCATGAATGTTGACTTTTTTCGACGATTCCTGTCACTTAAATTTTTATTTAGCTCCTATTTCTATTTCCCTTGAAACGCATCGGTTTAAGGAAATATATTATTGCGTTTTTACTTTGATAAGAAATCAGTAGGTATGTTACTTGGATACAATTAATTACTGAAAAGCAATGGAATTAAAATCCGCAGGCCAATGTTTTTACCAGACCCGAAGGACGGTACGCTGTATCTTTTCGGCGCAGATTCGGAAGCACTAAAAAAGCTACCATTCACAATACCGCAGTTAGTAGCCAGCAGTCCGTGCCGAAGCAGCGATGGGATTTTATACACTGGAAGAAAGATTGATACTTGGTTTAGTGTCGATCCCCAGACAGGGGAAAGGGAGCAGGTCCTGGGTTTCAATAAAGTCCAAAACACGTGCCCACTCGAAACTCAAGATGTAATATACGTAGGACGAACAGAGTATAATATCATTATGATAGACAGCAAGCATAAGGATAGAAAGTGGAATGTTACCTTCTACGACTACTCGGCTGCAAAGATGGAACCTGATTTTATTGATAATTATGGTAATCAAAAGTGCCAAGTATTTCTGAAAGCAAATTAAGATCCAGATAATTTAAATAACTCATTTTAATTATGTTTGCGTTCTAATTTTACGTAAATCTTTCTTCTTTTTTAGATCTAATGCACTTCACGACGAGTTCTACAGGCCGAGTTGTGACATGGAACAGAAGATTGGCAGTGAGTTTATGGGAACTTGATCTCGGAAGTCCAGTCATTGCAGCTTATGCTGTTAGTAAAGACGGATTAGCAAGGATTCCTTTTACTAGTGTTGCTGAAGAAGCATTGGACAAATTACTTGATAGAGCTACTATGAAGATGAATGATGTCCAATTATCGTACGTATAAGTATAATAATGTACATTCAATTAAAGGAAAAGTGACACAAAGCCCTGGTTTGGGTTAACACGTAAATTTTTTTTCTCTGAAACAACGGCTCAAGTCATATTGATTCTCTATAGCATAACATTCTACACAAGGAGTAAATACATACAAGAATTCTCTGTGCAAGCCAATTAAATAATTTTATATTATTTTAATTTAAAAAACGTTACAAAAATATATTCGATACGAGGAATCCTTACTTTTGAGGTCCTTAAGGTAGTAATGGGACATCGATATCGGAAATATCGATATTTTGGTTCCGATATATCGATATTGACATATCGATAGTACCCTATTGATATATCGAGTTGCATATCGATATAAATTGTCGATTTCGATATTTTCTCTCTTCGCGCGCGATTGCTCTTTCTGTTCTTACTTCGCACTTTCGTGTTTCGTGCATTATTTGTTGATTTTGCAGATTGAATTAAACATGTTTCCTTTGGACTTTATTTTCCAACCAAATAAATTTTTGTGTTGATATTAATATTATTTTTTAAATTTATTCCTCGATATTTAGATTAGTTTATTAATGGTACTCAGTTAAATTAATAATGAATAATAATAATAAATTTAATTAATTAAATTGGTAATTTAAATTTGAAGGTAAGCTTGTACGCATGCGCGATATTCTATTTCGATATATCGGTCACTATCGATATTTCTTTTTAATGTCGACATTTTTTTAAGAATCGATATTGTGTTTTCGATACTATCGATACCTGAGATATCGATATTTTTGTTTCGATGTCGCATCACTATCTTAACGACCTCCACATAGCTCGAGCCACCAGCCGGTTTAATCAAAACCGCTTCGGACCGAGCTCACCTCTGCGACTCCTTTATTTTCTTCCCGATGTTGTAGGATACTGACAGCGTCATTCTGCCCTCGCTCTTTGGAATTGAAGACACCAGACCATTGGTGCGGGATTTCAATGTCTTCGACGTTAGCTTACTCGCGGTGGCCTCCGGGGGTCTCAGGGTGAGTTCTCTCTTCCTCTTCCCGTACATGGAAGCGTGAGATTCCTCGGCTTCTTCTTCTGTTTGGGTGCCCTTACTGACCACCATACCACGTTCTTCCTTCTTTCGCGTCTCCTTAACTCTCCGATAGATTGTGTCAGTCATTCTGTACTGAAGAAGTCCCCATCCATAATTTTCGTATGGCTTTACAACCACTCCGAGACATTCCTCACCTCCACAATACTGTCCCTTATTGGGAGGAATATGTTCCTCTTCGTTTCACATAAGGCCTCTATCTTCTTAAGAAAGTCCTCCAGTTTTCTCAACTCCCGGCCGTGGAAGTCAATTTCCGCCTGGAACGCTTCTTTAGTCGTTCGCGTAGCCAACATATCCAGGAAACTCCTTTCCTCCTCTGCGACATCCAGATCTCCTAATTCTTCACATACGTTCTTGTTTTGATTTTTTTTTGACACCATCTTGTTCCCATCAGTAGCTAAGGAAAAACGGTCCGCTCCCGCAGAGCCCCGCATGTGGGGATAAGGCCTGTATACTCAAGGAGGCGACCTGGTATCCTAGAGACAACGTATGGAACACCACTCTCTGGTGTTATGCTGCAACTCTGCCATATGCTGCAGGTCCTACCTCAACTAGGACCTCTCCTCTGCGTGTTTCCCTGACACCCTTGATTTCAACACCAAGGGTGTGTCCGGCTTCACCTTTTTCTTGAGGTCCATAAGGACCTCCGCGTAGCTCGAGCCCTCGGCCGGTCTTATGAGGACCGCCTTTGTGGTTTCGCCTGCTTCCTGGTGCTTGAAGGCTTCTCTTGATTTCCTTACTTAGGTGTCGAGGTCATTGCCGCTACAGTAGTGCGGCTTCTCGGCCTCTTCTCCATCGGCTTCAAGGATTCGCCTCTATGGAACTCAGGGTTGGCTCCCGTTCATCCTTGATTGGCATGAACATGTTTCTCTTAGTGTCGAAAAAATCCTTAATCTTTTTTAACACCTTCAGCTTCACAATGTGTACCAGACCATTTCTCATATAGTTTTGCGCCCTCGCCATGTCTCGCCTAGACTCTGACTTTTGGCTCATGTCAACATCTTCCATTACGTCTAAATCTCCTTCCAACTCCTCGCAAATTCTCCTGTTTATGTCTCCATCTTGTTCCCATGAATAGTTAGGGAAGTTGGGGTCCACCCCCGCAGAGCTCCGCATGCGGGGATAAGGTCTGAATACTCTAGGAGGCGATCTGATATCCTAGAGACACCATTTGGAACACCATACCCTGGTGCCATTCAGTCTTCGGCACGGTTGTTAATTGAAGAGGGTGTTCACTGAAATGTGAACCGGGAAAACTGCGAATTCTTTGAGACCGAAAGAAAACGAAATATAACATTGAATTTGTTGTTTTCTATCCGGAATTTTTCTAATTTTTACCATAGAATATATCCAATAAAATTTACAATTTCAAATGAGTTCATTTGGAATTCTTCTAAATTTATAATCTTCCAATTTGACACTTCCCTAGTTTTGAATTTTCAATTAAAAACATTTGTAATTTAAAATAATATAGTATGTTTTAAAGACTTCAAATTTCAAATTGTTTAATTTCGAAGGCTTTAATTAAAAAAATTTAATTTTTAAATATTCACGTTTTTAATCATTTGTTTGTAAATTTAAATTTACAGTTTCGAATGCTTAGTTCCAGAACTACTGAATTCTGACGGCATTAAATTAAAAATTGTACATTTTTGTCAGCTCCAAATTTCAATGAAACAATGTTGAAGGCTTCTAATTTATAATTGTACAATTCTAAACGCTTCAAATTAAAATTTCTTAATTTTTTCACTTATCTAGTTCGTAAATGTTCATTTTGAAATATTTAAAATGTATAAAGTATCAGTTTTTCATGATTAGTACACACATTATTTTACTTTAGAAAAAGTTTTTTTTATCGAAGTTAAAATTGTTCAATTTTAATGACTTTCAGTTTTAAAAAATGTTTCAATCGAATTTCCTTGAAAAATTTCTTCTAGTTTCAATAACTACAACAACAAAAAATTAATCTTACTATTAGTAAAATCCATCTAAACCAATTTTCAGTATATCAAGTACAGAGTGGTTTTTGAGGCCTCGAATTCCAATTTATTTAATTTCGAAGGATTCTGCTTTAAACTTGAACATAATTGAACGCTTGAATTCGAAATAACCGAATTTTGATTAATGTTATAATTTTTTGTAATGCTTCAAACTCAACAATAATTCGGCTTTATATACTTTCATGCAACACATGCGCGTTATGGGCACTTTACGCCACCCATTTTGCCTACTCGCCGAGTCCCAAGTGCCGTTTCATAACCTTTCTTTCATGTATCATAACGTGCTCCTCGTTCGCCCCCTGAAACATCACTAGGGCTGTACCCTGGAACCCGCGCCCCATACCACTCTGTCCTAGACCCCTGAACTCTCAATTGCTCCAAAAGCCCATAACGGACATTTGTTCCATAAAGTATCATGTGCATCACGGGTTGTACGTCTTTATACGCCTCGCGTGTTTACAGGACTTGTCTCCGGCTCGCGCTCACCTTCCACTCGTTCTGAAAATATCACGCTCTGCTATAAAGACACACTTACAACCCGTGGTGCACAAAGTACTATAATTTGCAGTTTGTTTCAGAATACTTTAAACAAAGAAGTTTTAGCTTTAAAACCTTGAATTGTTAAATTTCAATGTCCAGAAATCTTTTTCTTATATTTTATATCAAATTTCCCAGTTATAGCTCGAAAGTGTTTTTATTTTGAAGGATTTATTTACGTATTTTAAACCAATGAATTCGATTCATAGTCTCTTTTAATTTTTTGAAAACTTTTTTTTAAAGCCCAACACTTTACATCGGGGAACATTCCCACGGTTTGTACGCACTTCCATCATTCGCGGATTCCTCGACAGCGAAGATAATATCTAGTAAAGGTGCTCGTTTGCTTTTGGAAGGACCTCTCGTCACTTCGCATATTTCGACCAATGAAAATGGAATCCCTCTTCCTGGCGATCATGTTCCCTCCACGATAATCGAAACCTCTGACAATGATTTCCAGAGCATGAATGCGGAAAAAAGCATTATCATGTTAGGTAAAGATTACGCTATTCTCAAGTTTAAAATAATTCCATCGAAACCAATTTCATAAATTGATTAATATTCTTCAGGACATTACGATATACCAGCAGAGTATAAGCCGCATAATTCGCCCCTTCAAATCACCGGACCTTCTGATAAGATAATTGCGATGAATCTTCCCTCTTCAAACAATTCAAACGTGATCAACTTTTTAGCCGGGAAATTCGTTAACACAACAAAGGAACACAAAGGCTGGCGTAAATCTTTCGCTGATCTTTACAACACTGCCAAAAAGTGGATCAATCAGCAAGAGAATAAGGGATTAAAAGTAGCATTAATCATTTTAGTCGGCTGTGTTATTACCATGTTTTGGTATTTAAATGCGCAGTTCAAAGAGTTCCAGCAGTTATCACAAGTAAATAGTTTTTCGGGAATTTCTTGGTTATAATTTTGTGTTTCATTGCTTTGTCAAGGCATGTCACGACTTATTTTAAATTAAGAATCGATTTTTTTTCATGTTTGGTTGAAATTTGCTTTAATTAAATACAAAAATAATTGTACCTGAATGGTTATAAACGCGTTTTCAAGGCGCTTAAAATAATATTGAAAAAATCGAATTCTTTTTTTTCGATTAACAGAACAGATTGATTCTGTCTTGTTACTCGAAATCATTTATATATATAAACAGTTATTCTCTACGTCTAAAATTAGCAATTTGACCAGGGTTCTCGAGAAAATAGTCGAACCGGCAGTAACGGCAAGAATGGAGATGTTTACATCCCTGAAGAAATCGGAGAAGGTTTGGTTAGAGTCGGAAAGATCACTTTCAACACTACTGAAGTCTTGGGAAAAGGATGCGAGGGCACCTTCGTCTACAAGTACGTAATACCTTTAATTTATTGCATCAAATCCAAATGCCGACTGCAGGGTGTCTACCTGACCGGGAAAAGGCCGGAAATTTTTTTACCATGAAATAACCGGGAGTTTGATTCCGTGATCGGGATTTTTCAATCAGGAAACAAACAATGAAAAAGACTTTATTGTCGATAACATAGAAATAATGTTTGTAATTTTTTTATGTTTAGAAATCTTTAAATCCGGTGTACACTCAAATTCGTAAACCAGTATATATCTGAAATAGGGTCGTTGCAAAAAAATCATTTATTTTTATAAAAACGGATAACCATTTTGACTATAAAGAAATAAATTTTTGTGAAGTCTTTTTCAATTCTAAAATCTTTACATTTTTAAATATGCAAATACTCTAATTGGCAGAAGTGATTCAACAACTGAAGGTCATTTAAATATATAAAATATTACTAATTTATGTTTCAATTTCCTCCAACACAAAGTATTTAAAGTATGTAAAAGGTAGGTCATTTATTATTGAAAAGTGCAATTGCTGTAAATCAATCGCAACATCAGTGCCAAAAATGGCACCAAATTCATGACACAAAACTTGATTTTTGTAATATCTTCATAATGAATAACAATTACTATAAGTTTATTATTCTATTAAATAGTTCTTGATAATTGATAAATAAAAAATAATTTCCAAGATAGTATCAAAATAAGTTTTGGCTTAAAGGGACTCCATAGTTCGCCTCCAGCCCCTAACCCGATCGTTGGGGGCCCTATTGTTCCGCCCGAGTCGAGTCCTGGCAGTGCAGTCTTCTTCAAGATACATTGCGAACCATGGATACGAACCATGGAGCAAGCAGTAGCAGGTGCAATTGGAAAGAGATACATTAGAAAGAGAAAGGAGAGACAGTGCAGAGCAAAGTAGTATTACATTTTGACCAATTTTAAATTCAGACTTGAATCTTTTAGATACATATTTTTTTATCAAGTATCACTTTCTCGATACAACTGAGTAATATTAATGCACTTCCGCCGTGATTCCCGAATAACAGTAAAGAATAACAGAAAAAAAATGGATGAGCACAATAAATTAATCCTTCGTTAAAACAATGTTTTGGCTCTGAAAAGGGCCGATTTTTTGTCCTGAAAAGGACCGATTTTTTGTCCTGAAACATAAAAAATGATCTCGAAGAAAATGCTTCAGCCTCATCGAGGATAGAAGTATTTAATTAATTTAACGTAAACTGAATTACTAATA
>CAKNWT010282358.1:0-14171 GCA_932066315.1 Andricus coriarius | reverse complement strand
CCTTCAACATTCACGGCCGCTGTGTAAGCATAACAGTGGTAGAAGACGAACTGCAAACTACACCATGCTCCTAATTTTGTACCTACAAGATCGTCGCAAATGGGTTCATACGTCGTATTAAATAAAATAATTATATCATCATCTCATCAGTCACTTGACTTAGTCCGTGGCTATGATGGAAAACCGGGTTCTTCTTAACCCGAAACCAAGTTTGAAAAAAAAGAATAATAACACGAATGTGAGAAACCATAAAATATTCTAACCTCAAAAGTAAAACTCAGTTTTCTCCGAAATGAATGATTTTTTAATGAAACTTTTGCCCTCTGTATTCAGTACCTGTTCCACCGTTTATATGTAATATGAAATCACATTTTATCACATTATAAATCTTTCTTATTCTTAGCAGACTTTTTTAAGTAATGATATATGTTGTTGGCGAAACCCCATAAAATATTGCACAGATAGATATTTATATGTAAAAGGAATGTCGAAATTTAACAATATGAGACAGTATTTTCTACTTCATGTAAAAATGATAAGTCTTACTTTCAATACATATATACAAATGAAGATAACGATAGTTTACTTTTCACATTGCATTATATGGTGATTCGTGGACAAAGTTTTCTCTCTGACATTTCCAAGATAAATTGAATCTTGATTTCTTAAAGTGAATTATCTCCATGAATATAAAATTTATCTCGCACACATATTTGTCATCCCGAAAATAACACAAGTTTTGGTATAATAATCGCAGGCAAAAAAATCACTGCATTAAAACAAATAATTCGATACTCAAACTATTTGTGCTTTCCTAAAACGAAGGTTTTTTCTCTTCTGACCTGTAACAATAGTTACGAATTTTTCCATATTAATGTCATAAAGTTATTCCAACTTTATAAATGTTTTTGGTTCTCGATTTGTCCCGTCAACGATTTTAAATTGTCTGTCAGTACGAGTAAGTGTGATATGTGTAAAAAGAAAATATTTAAATCCAAATTTTACAAGATTTTAGTCTCACAACTGTTAATATACTGATTATTTTGAAGTATGCTTACTTTCCATTATTTATCCTTTGTAACAATATCAGGGGCGACCGGAGCAAGGCCTAAAGAATTGTTTTGCCATATTGAATTCTTCACGAAACCAAAACATAAAGGTTCACAGTATATAAAGAACAATTTATATTGAGGTATTTTGGAATTAATTATTTCAATATTTTCATAATATTTCTTCCTACATACTCATTTTCCTATAATAGTTGGTCGTACACAGAGTACGCGTCAAACTCAAACTGCGCGGTCATACTAACAAAATGGTGAAATTCAGCGGTTGCGTGACTTGGACGAAACGGGGCCATCAAGTGGCTAGACAATGTATTTATTGGATCATGATAAAAGGTGTTTCACGGGATCTCGAGCTCTGGCGCGAAAGCCCGATTTCTCGGGTACCTAACAGCTTAATTATTAGCAATGATAACGCTCGGAAATTTTTTTTCGATGGTTTCATTAAAAAGAGCAACTCAAAAACTATCGAAAAGTGTAAAAACCTTGATTTCGATTTTTTTAGAGTAAGCCCCCTTTCTTCGGCGCACGTCACGTATGTATTAAATACGACATTTATTTTCATTTTTTTGAAATTAATTTTCAAATTTTTTAAATAAAATATTACAAAAATGACATATTATTAACAATTAACACGTGATTTATTTATTTAAATTAGTTGAGACGATTTGCTTTGAAACACAAAGGATACTATTAAATGTTTATATTTAATACTTAATAGTATTTTTTATATTTTGAATTTTCCCGCCCTAATGTTTAAAACTTTGGAAATTTTGAAACGTTTTTAAAGTTTCATGAAACTTTTCATTTGGTTAAAGTTTCATGAAACTTCCCAACCCTAGCTCTGCAACCGTCGCATACTGCTTGGCGTTGTCATAAACACAGCGAACCATCATGCCCAAAACATTTTAAATCAGATTAAGGACCCGAGAAACTGCAGGCCACTCAAGTACTGGAATCTTCACATCGGCTAACCAATTCTTGGTTGACTTGCTGGCGTGTATTGGTGCGTTGTCTTGTTGAAATGTCAACCGAGCAGAGCGGAATCGTCGAATTTAAGGATAGAGATGTCCTTCAATGACTCCTTGATAATATTTGCTGCCCATTTTATGGGTAAAAAAAGCCAAGCTAACTTTCCCGAAGCCGCTGTTGCTGCCCATACCATGTCGGATCCGCCACCAAAGTTTCGAATGGAAAAAATGAGGTTCTTGTCGAAGATAACGCCAATGGTATCGTCATCCATCTGGACCATCCAAATTAAACTTTTTTTTGGTAGACCAGATAATCTGAAACACATATACAAAACCAAAATCCTAATTTTATACTACGTAGTCTGAAAAAAGAAAATTGTTGAAAATGAAAAAAATACATAATGGATAACGCACCTTGGACCATTCATGCGTCCAATGCAGCTTTTCGTCCTAAAAATTGTAGCGTGCCTGCATGTGATGAGGCTTTAGCTTCGGCGCTTTCTGCATTACCTCGCAAATTGGCGTGATCTTCGACAAGAACCTCGTTTTATTCCACTGGAAACTTTGCTGGCGGATCCGTCATGGTATGGGCAGCAACAGCGGTTTTGGGAATGTTAGCTTGGCTTTTATTACCCATAAAATGGAGAGCAGAGATTATCAGGCAGTGCTTGAAGGACATTAAAAGCCCTACATTCGACGATTTCGCTCTGCTCGGTTAACATTTCAACAAGACAACGCGTCTATACACGCCAGCAAGTCAACCAAGAATTGGTCAGCCGAGGCGAAGATTCCAGTACTTTAGTGGCCTGCCGTTTCTACGGACCTTAGTCCGACTGAAAATGTTTGGGGCATGATGGTTCGCGATGTTTATGACAACTCCAAGCAGTATGCTATGGTCGCAGAGCTCAAGGAAGCGGTAAAGTCAGCGTGGGACAACATCAGCGCAAGAAGTCTCAAAAATCTCAATGATTGAATGCCAAAACGAATGAAAATGGTATACAAGAACGTCGGAAACGCAATTCACTACTATTTCTTTGTAAATAAAGCTTCACTAACTTAAATGATTATTGGTTAAAATAACTTTAAATACTTGAATGAAGCAATTTTTTCGAAAAATTACATTTTTTTCAAATGGCCCTATCAATGTGGGACACCACATTTTTCACTATAACTGTAAAAAAATAAACGACTCAAATTAGGCTTATCAAATTCAGAGGAAAATTGTCAATTTGATTCTATAGCACATTCAAAAAATTTGATTCAATTTGCTTAAGTAGAAAAAAAATTATTAAAAAAAAAATTAGGTGGCCCTATAAATTTGGGACACACTGTAGTTTATTGAGTCGGATGGTACAAAAGATGTTACCGGATCGGCTCACTAATACGCACTGACGAGATCAGCGCGTCGGTCCTGAGGAATCATAAAAATTCCTAGCCAGTGACATTACGAAATGACCCTAACACATACATTTTTTTAATTGGCAGGGACATTTTTTAAATTAAATTCTTAAAACAAAGATTTAATAAAACAATTAATACCTCTATTATTCACGTAAGAATAACATCGAGTTGGGGAAAACACCATTTTTTACAAATATGAGACTGGAGGGCTTAGTTTTCAATTTACTTTTTCGTAACTTTTTTACAGACAATTTTCAATGGACAAATTAAAAAGTTACACGTGTCTGTTTATTACATATCAATTGTTTAAACAATATTTATGTGCTTAAAAGATTTGTTTCACATTTTATCGCAAATTATCGGTACTGTCAACCGGGGCAAATCCTTACAATAATTTTTACATCATCAAACGCTTGATAATTATATTTTCAAAATGATCTTGTGCTCAATAGATCACGCAATATCTCTTTCGCCCATATACATAAATAAATATGTATTTACTTGTAAGAAAGTAATATTGCTAAAAATAGCAATATTTCACATCGATCAAAGGTTAAACTACCCAAACTTTCATACGAGCCGCTCAGAGGAAAAACGTGATAAGTCCTATGTTAAAACATAGGATTTATCACGTTTTTCCTCTGAGTGCCTCATACGTATCTCGTAAACAAGGAATTCCAAAATAACGTAGCTACTGCCGTTTGAAGCCCTCCCGGAAAGGCATAAAATCCTTCTCAATCAGGTTTTTTAGACCTAGTTTTTAGTTCGATTCAATTATTTCAATTGATTAAACAATTTCTTATTGTTAAAACGTAACTTTTGTTTAGAATGAGTCAGAAAAGTGCAGTTCTTTGCAAATTTTTTAACTAATTTAAACACCTTTTTTGACAAAACAAAGCTTTCACTTTTATTGAATGACGAACTAATTAGTGAGTCGATCGGGTTGATTTTCGATTTTAAATAAATAGTTAAAGTAACTCACAGAAAGTTCCAGTTGGTATTACAGCCGCTAAAAAACAAGCACCGTTTCTAATGCACATGTACTATCTCATGTTTGACATCCCGATCATGACTGGGTCATTGCTGCTAAACACGAGCTCATACTTTTGGTACATGCTGTTGATGTTATATCGCATGAGTTAATGGGTGAACCTGAAGCTGAGTCTTATTCAGGTCCTACATATGTGACCATCAGAAGCGATAAGCACTCTTCCTCTACAGCCATTTCACATGCCGAAAATTTAGGACCGATTTCACCAAAGGCGATTAAATGGGCGTTAGACTAATCATGATTATTTTTCAATTAATGATTAAACCGGCGTTAACTTGTGATGCATTTCACCGGGTTCTCTGATCAAATCTTAATCCCGGATTCGGTAACTGCATATCCGGTTCGTAATAATGCGATTTTATATGCATACGGCGATTCTGAATGGACGAGACAAGAAGGAAGATTAAATTTCTTGCGCGCGTATGGTACAGGCTGACAAGGACAGGGCTTTAATTCTACATACCAACCAATTTAAGTGACATCTAGCAGAATTCTTTTTTGTCAAGAAATGAAATAATTTTGCGCACATGTTATATATTGAAATAACATTATAAATTTTCATCACTATTTCAGATCGAAAACAAAGCATGTAAATTGTAACAGTAAGGAAGCTTCATTATGCGCACTGCGAGGTTACATTGGTTAAATATTTATTTTCACCACCAGAAAATAAATTTATGCTACTAAATTCTTATTTCGTTAACCTATATATTTTACATTAATTGTTTTTGAAACGAATCATATTTTCCAAAGATGTGAACAAACAGTAAGTAAGAAAAGTGAGCTTATAGGAACACAATCTACACCAGCACCGTGCCACTTAAAGCTAAAAGTAGGCTGACTCTTGACCGGAGAAAATTAGTACTTCAGATACTGATATCACAGACTTTACTTTTTTCAGAAGTTACAGAATTTTTTTTTAAATTTATTTTATGTTTGTAGGAAAAGTTTTAATTAAGAATTTTTTTCCATTACTGAAAATTGTTTTTAGTAAAGTGAGTAATATTTCTTGAAAGTTTCATAATTTTAACACAATTTTTAGGGATGAATTTGCGATCCTTTAGACTGAATTTTATCATAAAATCCCAACTTAAATATTATCTAAAAATGTTTGTTTAAAACGAATAAAAATACGAGGTCGTTTTCGTACTAAAACAAACAATTTCCCGATTTAAGGTTTTAGCAAATCTAATAACACTTTTAACTCCAAAATATGTATTTCTATTTATAATTTGTAGATTCCTGAAATTAATTCAAATTAATTATTTGTCGGACTTTCAGAATTGCGATTTCTATTTGGATAAATTTCATATGTATTAATAATATATTTGTTTAACTTTAAGTGAAAAAATAATTATCATAATTTTATAGAAAAATCTTTAATAAATGAACATTTTTAAATTTATTTTTATTTCCATTTTTATTTTTTGTAGAGATTGCCTAAAAATCCACACCTAAGAGAAGAAGTTGTCCAAAACTGCATCTGAGAAGAGTTGAAAAGCCTGAAAAAAGCCAAGGAAAGGTCATACGAAGCGCAATTTGGAGGCTAAATATGATGAGAAACAAACATCCAAAAGGAGAAAGCAAATCAAAACAACAAATTTTGAGATCAAGGAAGAAATGAAAGAAGATAATGTCTTTCAAGTTGAAATCGCTGAGGTACTTCATGATATCGTAGCTGTAGGAGAAACTGCTCATTCAATACAGGACATGGAAGTCGAGCAACAACCAGATAACGCTGGTGTGCAATCTGATAAATTTGATTCTGCAGAAAAGCCCGATGAAATTGATCAGCCATCAGGTATGCCAGATCCACCAAATCCGATAGCACTTTTGTTTCAGCAGATTGCTAACAATGAGGAAAGTGTCCGTATGCCTATTTCATAGCTAAAATCAGATATAACTTGGGATCAAATGAAAAGTATTACTTTTGTCAAACTAATCGGCGCAAAAAGGAAAACTGGACATTTATATTCGGCTTCTCAGACAAATATTACTGTCGATGAAAATATGTCTACTGTTATAACTGTAAATGGAAGATTCATCTAGCCTACGGGCTTTGGATTGGAGACTGATAAATTGCAGTCCATAGATGGTCTGGAAAAAGTTATGGGAATTGTAGATAAAAGAGAAGTTTGTCTAGGTTGCACAGATGTGCAGGTTAATCAAACTAATGAAAGTATCTTAAAATCCTACACTTTCATTGACAAAATAGACGTGTTGCCTAACAACCCTTATCCCTTGCTTTTGCCTGAAAATACTGCAGATCAAAATAAGAAAAGTAGCAATGCAATTTTTACAAAAATGTGAATAGTTAATTTGAAAACAATGAGTCCAAAAAAACGAAAAAGATTTGAAGCACTGAGAAAAAGAGTGAGAAACACAGGAAGATCAAAAGAACGGGATCAAGCACCTGTTCGTCTACTGAAATCCACGGTAAGAGATCAAACAAGACTAAACGGAATGAGTGAAGCGTCCGTGAATGAAATTTGGGCTCAGCAAAAAGGTATTAGTGAAAACGAACAATTAGCTATCAAAGAAATGTGCAAAGCTGCCAAGGTCAAGGATCCAAGAGGGCGTAGGTACTCGGATGACTGGATTATTCCTTGCGTTCTCCTGCATATGAGGTCACCAATCACTTACAGAATGATCCATGACAACACAATTTTAACTGTACCCAGTGTACGCGCTATTTTAAGATAACTGTTTGAAATAATTAAAATCGATACAACATAAAGTTTGAAAATAAATATTTACCTAAATAGGGTATTCAAAAATGGAGAATTCATATTGAAAGAATTAAGATGTTGGTATAATTAAGTTCAATTAATTTTTCCAGATATCTTTCCCAGATGGATTGCCTTTGTGGCTTTGATCCTCGGTTTTTCGAACTTCTCAAGGCTCATTTCGATAAAAAATCCCCAATGAACCGCATTGCGTATTACTGGTAGGTGATATGTTTACCAGGAAAAGCTTACTCTTAAACCGAAAAACGATGAAGTTTAAAGAGTTAGAAGATTTCGAAAACAGTGTACCAAAATAGGTGCCAAAAGAGACCGATACTTCAGTGGCTGATCACGGTCTAGTCATTATGTTTCAACCTATTTATGACTATTATTGAGAACCGATAATGTGGGCAGAGATGGGCTATAGTGGAAAAATGATCGAAAGCTTTCAAAACTCGTTTGAACACCATCTATACGATGCTCGTAAAGTTTACTTCTTCGCAGATGCACTTCATGTGATGAAAACCATCGGAAATCGCTTGGCGAGTTCTGCAAAATTGCAGGTGAATATATTCTGCGAATCAAAAATGATTTTCAATCTTTTAATACGAATTAAATTTCTTAAATAGTCAACAACTGAGCATTTTATCTTAATTGTAAGTTCACCCGGACAGAAGCCCAGTATTTTGGGAACATCTAAAAATATAGGCTGAAGTGGAAAGACTTCAACCAGCTGTTCAAAGAATCTGCCCCAATATAACACATGCAAACATTAATGTAATGAAGAGTATTTTCGCTAAGATACGCGTATTGCTTATTCTTCAGGTAGTTTCTCTGGATAAACTTCGCTACTATATTTCTGAAAATATTATTCCACGCAAAATATAATAAAAATCATCAATATACATTTTTTGATCATACAGGTTTTTAGCAAGTCCGCTGCTCGAGGTTTACTACACCTTCGACACGTTAAAAAGTAGACTGAAAAATTATGAATCTACAGCAGAATTCTGCTATCTTATAAACGACCTGTTCGATGCCCTCAATAGGACTTCATTAGAAACAGTCCTACGACTTGGCTGCGATGTTGGTATAGATGTTCTTTCATTAACAAATAGCGTATTTATATTTATTGCATTTAATTACTTATTTTTACAATTCTGTATTTCTTATTTAATAGGTGCTAGAAGACTACCTCACTTGGCTAAAACCTTGGGAACAATGAGGTAAAGATAGCTTAATTAGCGCGAACGAATTCCTCACAGATGATGCCGCCAGAGGCCTGCGGATGACTCTACGTCAGACTTTGGATTTAGCAAACTATTTGCTTTGATCCGTTTGAATGAAAACATTATTTTGCGTTATTTAAAGTCATAAAAAGTATGATTTCTTAAGAACAGACAAATATAAAAAATTTAAAATCTAGGCTCCAGAAAAAATATTTGCAAACAAAATTTTTCTTTAAAAAGACTTCTAATGGTTTCTTTATTACTGAAATTTAATAAAATATCAATATACTTAAATACAAGGAAGTAAGAATAACCTATGTTATATAAAAAATGTTATACAGTAATGCTTGGACGATAATCCTGAAATTAACTAAGTTTTTCTCACTATTTTTACAGATATTCGACAAATCAATCATAATAATGTCTGTTTTATACATTTCAACTTTCACTAATTATGCATAAAATACAATATTGGAAACCGTAATTTATACACACATATATATATACGTTTCACGTCACTTTTACCCCCCCCCCCCCTCTGCCCAAAATTTGAGAGGACGTACGTAAACTTACGGCCACTCAAAATTTTCGTTGAAATATAGGCTTTCGAATGCAAAGTGGCTATGCCATGATTTTAAGATGGCCCACAAATATGGCGGCCATAACGATATAATGTGTGTAAAAATTCAGAATAGCAATAAAAAATCCTGAAAAAATTCATGCAGTAGCTTTTCTGGCTACTGGTTCGAATACCGAGATCAAACTTTGAAAATTCAAGATAGCCGAACAGTATGGCGGCCATAACGATAGAAAGTGTACAAATTCAGAATAGCGATAAAAAATTCTGAAAATATAAATGCAGCAGCTTTTCTGCCTACTGGTTCGAATGCCAAGATAAAACTTTCAAAATTCAAGATGGCAACCTCTAAACAAATTAAAACAAAAGTAATAAAATTTTTTCCGTGCCAAATGTTGGCGCTTATGCCCTTTTTACGACGGACAAAAACGACTACGAAACCCTAAAAACAAAATTTCAATCATTAAAAGATTTGTTCAAGTTGAATTCAAATTTATTTCAAGAAGATACCAACACCAGTGTTTGAAGTTACCTATGCCAGTGACTAACGTACCTCATCTCGAAAGTGCGCATGCTCAGTAATCCATCTTCTAAGTGCGCATGCGTGAAAATTGTTTCGCACACAGTCTGCTCGAATAAGGTCCTTCAGGCACCATTTTGAAGCATGTAAACGTCAAATTTTGAGGTTTGTGTTGCAAAAAAGAATTAAGAGATCAAACAGAGGCTTTAGGGTCTTATGAATATATTTAATTAAAAATTAAAACGTGCACTTCATAAAAGTTGAAATTGGCATGCAACTTAGCACTTCTATGACGTGTAGCTCCTCTCTCTCCGCCTTTGCCCCCCTCCCTCTCTCTCCCCCCTCCCTCTCTCTCCCCCCTCTCTCTCTCTCTCTCTCTTTCTCTCTCTCTCTCTGCGTGTTATTCCCGTTTCGTTGCAGAAAGTGAAATGGTTCAAATCACGAAGAAAACTCAACGTAGTTCGTTAAACTGGAGGACCTCTGAGAATGCTTTTCCAGTTTTCTTCGTGATTAGTGAAATAGAGATAATGTCTCTATGTTTTCTTACGTCGAAAACTTTACTCTTATATTAACAGAAATCTGTTAAATAATAATTTTGTCCCGGTTGTCTCATTTCTTTCAATAATTTCCTTTCGAACTTTATTGCATGTGTTCTTTTTTTTAACGTGTTCGTGAATATTGTGTCTGTGAATCTGTGTTCAATCTTTTGCAACGAAACGGGAATAACACGCAGAGAGAGAGAGAGAGATTTTGGGGGGAGTCAGAAGAGTGGGATGTGATTGTCATGAGCGAAACCTACGTGGATGAGGACTAAAAGGGGATGAAAAGGATGTTACCGAAGGGTTATGTGTGGACGATGCAGGAAGCAAGGAATGAACACGTTAAAGGGAGAGCGATGGGCGACATGGTCTCAGGGATGAGAAAAGAATTGACTGTAAAAGGGAGAATAGAAGTGGACAGGGAGGAAAAGGATGAAACAATGGTAAGAAGGATTATAGTTGGAAAAGTCAATCTAGCGGTGGTTTATGTATATAGAAGAAGAGGGGAAGAGGAAGTTTGGAGAGTAATAAGGAGGTGGATGGAGGAAAAGAAGGATGATTTTGTTTTGATAGGAGGTAACTGGAATTCCGGGACTGGTGAACAAGGGGGAGGGATTTGGTATGGAGTAATGAAGGCATATATAAGGGGCTCCAAACATAAGGCGACGGACCGGGAGGGGAGGTTAATATACGTGATACGAGAAACAGTATGGCCTAGAGAGATGTTTGACAAGCGGGACAAATTTGTTATAGAACCTTTTACTGGCACCGGGATTTTATATCTGTTTAGAATTAGCTCCACAGGATTGGCTCCATAAAGGGATTCAAGACATTCTAATTCTTAATTTTTAAATAATGTCTAGACACTTTTTTCTCTCGAATTATAATTTTTAAAATTTTTAAAAGGTCAATTATGCTTCGTCCGCGATTCCACCGGAAAACCCTTCTCTTAGTTGAAATTTAGCTCGCCACTGAAAGACGAAAGTTTGAAAGGTTCGAACCGTGTAACCGCCGTCGAACCGTATAATCGCTGCCGTGAGAACCCGCAGGATTCATTCTGTCGTGATATCTTCGAGCAATTACCTTGCTCTTCGAAAAAGTCTCGAAAAATGGCATTTACGCAGGCCGAATTGAGTACAATCATTCAGGACATCCTCTGCGCTCCCACGTAAATGAAGTACTAATTTTCGTGTTTCTATTGTTAGGGTTTTAAATATTCGGTCCCGTTTGCCAGGCATCATTGGATGAGCGTCCGTTTAAAATTTTGTTCGCTAAATTAAATTAAATTTTGCTTCTTTTTTTAACAATCGAGTTTTAATCAGCGTAAAGTTATGTGTAACATAGCTTCCTTTTTTGCTTGTTGCTGTTCTCGCTTTGATTGTTTTAGCTTGCCTAATAAACGAAGTTTATTATTTTTGTGAAACTCCTGCCTTTATTTTATTTTCAAATCCAGGTTCAAGAATCCACTATACCCTTAGTTCTTAGAATTTTCTTTTGCATGAAATTACAGGGGATATAATCGTTATTCGAAATGGCGGAATTGACCGCCCGGCGTGTAACGAACACGTCTTATAATGGACCCCTCACAGTCGCAACGTTGCCTTTCCGCACATAAGGAAATTTGTACAGAAACCAGGATTGGGGTGAAGGTAGGAAAGAAAAAAGGAGAGGCGTTCTGGACAGGAAGAGATCTAATGAAAGGGTACCCATTGAGTCTGCTCCCATTTAATATGTTGGTGGCAGGCTTCGAGGAGATGCTAAAGGAGAAAGGGAAATTAAGTACGGTTTTGGGTAATTCTAAAGTGTACTCACAAGCATGTGCGGACGAAGTACTTCTGTTAGCAGATGCTGAAAAGGGGACGAACCTAATGATGAGAATATTCGAAGGGTCTGTGGGGGCAAAAGTCTTGACGGTGAACATAGAGAAGACCAAGGTGATGTGCTATAGAAGTAGATGGACCAAAATAGATTATGTTTGGAAAATGAACGGGCAAACAATGGAAATGGTGGAGGAATTCTGTTACCTAAGGTTTAATGACGATTGGAAGATGAGGGTTTGGTTGTTTGTTGCGTTGGTTTTTGAGATGGGTAATGGGGATTAGTTGCATTTGTCCAGGATACATGATAAGGGAAGAATTAGGAAGGGAAAACGGTAAATAGACAAATAAAGAGAGCCTGGAGGTTTGCAGAGAACCAAAGAAGGGGGAGGGGAGCAGAATAACACAAGTATGCTTGGGCAAAATTCTGAACAAGGAAGCTAGAGGCAATTTGGGAAATTCGAAATGGTTTGAAGAAAGGAACAAAATTAGGAGGGTTTTCTGATATACGACAAGAGGTCCTGGAGTAGCAGGACATAGAGTTAGAGCTATTAGTAAGTCAAGGAGAAGAGATAAGGAGAAAGATTATGGATGCGAGGTACAATAGATGGTATATGATGGTCAAAGGGGTGACGGAACCAGAATATTTGCAAAAAATAAGAAAGGAAGATATTAGATGGATGAAGCGGAGAATCTGTGTAGAGTATGTGGATACGAAATGGAGTCATGGGCACATGTATTAAAGAGGTGTACAGGAGAGGATGATGGACAGTAGAGTGTGGATGAGTGTGTAAAAAGGAGTTTGTATGGTAATGCAGAGGGAGTGAAGTGGATTAAGAAATTGGAAGAACTAAGAGAAAGGAAGGGAAGAGGGCCGAGCCAAACAGTTAATCCTATTAAATGAAAGTAAACTAGCAAAAAGTTAATTTAAAAATGTTTGAAGAACTATCTTTATGGTAAGACGAAACGGAAGCACTGGAAGATCTCTCATTTTTACAATTTTTCGTTTATATTATTATTCTATTATTATTTGGATTTATTCTTATATATGGATTATTTTTTAAATGAGAAGTTTTAGGCCCCGGAAGTTACGATCATGGTTTCTTAAAGCAACCAATCCCAAACCAACTGAAACGTGTACGTTAGGGCTCACCACTTTCGGCTGGTGCTGACTGACACGACAAGTGCATGACTGCCACCAATTTTTTCTTTCAATTTTTTCTTCGGTTTCCAGGAATCCTGGAAAGGGTTACGGTCGTTACGGTCACGGCTCGTTGCGACGCATTATTCACACCGAAGGTTCTGCTTTTTTTCTACTTGAATTGACAACACAGTTCTTTTTTTCATTTCAAACTGTAACCTTCCGTGAAGGATTAGGGACTAGTTGAACGACAAGATTAATGAGGGCCTGTTCTCGGGCCTATTTGACCTAGTTCCGCGACTGCCACTGGCAGTCTTTGCAGTCATTAACTACGTTTTGGTGAGCCCTGGTGTACGTCATCCACTCCTGCTCGTTCTATGTCAGAAGGTAAGCAGACTTGAAAAACCCGTTGGACAGACCTATCGAGAGCTCTTCTCTACGTATGATGCCGTAGAATTTACCATTAAGGGGCTTGTCAGCATGTTCTCTTAGTAGAAGGGTATGTTCTGCTTCCTGTGCTCGACTTGTGAGCACCGAAGGTGATAGTGATGCTAGGCCAAGCTTCTCCTCGGCCCTATCTGCGGCACGGTATAGAAACACCGCAACATTGACGCCTTTATGTTGATGTACGATTCGCATAAGAGAATCTGCACTATTTAGAACTGAGCAGGCTGTAGCCAGAACCGTTCTTCGATGAAGACACTCCAAGCTTAGCAAGCCTCTACTCCCTTTATCTCGAGGTAGTTATATTCGAGGTACGGAAGATCTAGAGTGATGACTTTGACGGATTGTCATCATCTGGCGTGTGCATAGGTCAAGTTGCTTCAACTTATCGACGTTCCATTTTACTGCACCAAACGTGTAAGTATAGGAACAGCTAGCATATTGGTCGCCTGGATCTTATTCTTTCCAGATAATTCGGAAGCCCAAATTTTTCTGAGAATTTGGCGATCCCTTTTTACAAGGGCCGTTTTTAACACACGCACATTTTGGGTTTCCGCTTGCGGTATTCCAAGATATGTATATGTTTCTCCATTACCAAGATGTTGAATGGTATTTCCGCCTATGAGTTGAATATCCTGATCGTCACGCGATGGTGGAGTCTCCAGTCTTCCTTGGTGTACGTGGACGCAGG
>CAKNWT010282350.1:0-23198 GCA_932066315.1 Andricus coriarius | reverse complement strand
TTTTCACGCTTTTTGTCACTCAAGTCAAAATGACCGTCTTTGAACCGGCGAAATAAGTCTCTGCAAGTTGTTTCCGATAAAGCACTGTCACCATAGGCCTTCACAAGCATTCGATGTGATTCGGCAGCCCATTTCTTCAAATTGAAGCAAAAAAGTAGAGCTTCCCGCAAATGCTCCTTTTCTGGCACAAAACTAGACATGATTACTCAAGGAAAAATTTATGTTGTTGTATAAAAAAACTGAATATGTGCACTGATTTATGTAGCCAGGTGTCGAACTCACATAAAAAAAAGCATGACGTTTCTATTGTAGCTACCGTTCACTACTATTGTTCACTAGCTATTGTTCACTACCGCCATTTCTGAACAAACAGCGGATTTAAGCTTATGCACCTGGTATATATATATGTATATGTATATATATATATTAGAGTGGTCCAAAAAATCGACTGTTTAAATGTTCATGGGCGATAGGAAATTCGTATAGCCTAGTCAAAATCATAATATGCGTATTTTTTTACTTGGTTGTAGAGTCATTTTGCAGGTCACTAAAATGTTTTTAAGATTTCTGTCAAAGTAATGTTAACTTTAATGCAATGTTTATGTTAACTACCACTACTGTTAGTATCAATTTGTATTTTAAGTCATCAA
Source organism: Andricus coriarius (assembly GCA_932066315.1). Classification (NCBI taxonomy): domain Eukaryota; kingdom Metazoa; phylum Arthropoda; class Insecta; order Hymenoptera; family Cynipidae; genus Andricus; species Andricus coriarius. Next base: position 22,548 of record CAKNWT010282350.1, on the reverse strand, counting down.
AAAAAAATTTGACTTCTCAAACAATCTTTTTTTCTTGTAAATCTTTGACCATTTTAGTTGTTAGTTTCCAGATTTATTCTGAGCGATTTAAAGTATGCTATGTACAAATTTTACTACACACAAATTTAACAAAAGCGTGCGATAAGTCTGCAAATATTGCAATTTAGTAAAATTATCCTTATTGTAAAATTGTTAAGTAATATTTATAAAATATGAAAATTTAACAAAATCAGTCTGGAAATCTCGGAGAACAAATAACTCGAAGATTGAATAAATTGGTTTATGAGTTCTCATGAAAAATTGAATTTGAATAAGAAGTTGTATTTTGAAACTGACATCTAAAAATGATACTGGTTTCCAGTAGAACTGCGGTAAATCACAGATATGGCCACGTCTTACGTCCATGAGATAGGTGGCCACAGGGCACGATGAAATCACAACGATAGGCTTTACATTTGAGGTGAATATGCGGGCCAGATGTTGGTGTGTAGAAGTAAATTTATTCCACCAGAAGTTCCTGATACCATCTGGTCCTGCAGCGGAAAAGATTTTCGTGCCCCTGAGTGCTTTTTTCACCTCTTCAGCAGTAATTGATGGACATTCCTCCTCAGATGTTATGAGGTTGTCGCAAAACTCCTTGAAGCGGATGATGCTATCAGTATCTTCTGAAGAGGCGCGATGGGTCAGCGAGAAACTGTTGATGCTCCCTGACCCATCTCTCCCGCTTCTCTAGTCTCCTCCTTGCGTCAGATAACACCTGTATTTTTTCAACAATATGTTGCTTGATTGTTGGCTGCTTTGATTTGTTCAATGTATTATTGTCGATCCTCAGTTCTTGGGCGAATTTTCGAACCCTTTCCGTGAACACCAGGAGCTTGTTCAAGCAGCGCTTGGGGAAGCGCTTCGCGTACATATCCATTTCTCGAATGGTAGACATAGGTCCAGACCCTAACCGGGTTCAGTCTGGCATCATGTAATATTTGTACTCGATTCCTACCCGGTTTTTAACTGGGTCTTCAAAAGACTTCTACACGGTTTTTATCTAGCCCTAACCGCGCCCAGCCCGACTATTGTCCCCGAGTTGTAACCGACACCTAACCAGGTTCTATTCGGTATTATGTCATATTGGTACCTGATTTTTATCCGATTCCTACCCGGTTCCTAAATAAACAACAAATTATTATTTTCAAAATTATTATTATATATTATCCAGTTTTTACTTTTACTAGTACACAATTTGCACAGACGGTCACTCGCTAAGGATTTGAACCCTTCACCTAAAATTATACATAATCGCTCGCACTAACCAAATGAGCTTTTGAATCGCTTGGATCCTGCAGACAAAATCCCAGCCATGTGTTTTAAGGTGACTTCGATTGAAAAATATTTGTGTGCCTCGTTTTATTCGGTATTCGTTTGTTTTTGGAAATTACAACTGTCAATTTTTGGTGAGAAAGGTGAAGACAAATCTATTTTTTTCGAATCTCTTGAACTACATATGTCGCCTGTTATTAAGTACAGCCTTATTTTAGAAGTTAGGCCCTAGTTGTATAAAGCATTTTTATTTTTTCTATAAACTTGTTTTTTAATAAATTCTGAATATTTTTTAGTATGAATAATTTTTTAAATAGTTTTTTTAACATAAAATAATTTTTTAAACGTATTTAAAAAAAGCATCGACTTTAAGAAATTTAAGACAAATTTACTTACTTGTGAATCCCAGATATGAAAAATAACTATTTATAATTTACTGACAAAAAATTTGTTCAAATAATTGCTGAAGGGTGTAACTTCTAAATCAATAAAATACTTCATAAAAAGCGATATCGTTAAAGAGATTTGGAAAAGCTAGAACATTCTCCGTCTTTCACATGAAAAGCCAGAAGTAAAGGAGTATGAGTAATTGAAAAAATTGCAAAATATCTTCCACAAAAATATTACATTTAAAATTGAATACTTGTGACAATAATCTCGGAAAATAGGGAAAGCCCGGGCAAAGAGAATAAGTGCTGTTTAGCTAAAGTGATAATAAGTGGCGCAATATGGCTTTTTTTAGCGATACTGCACTTAAACGTGAACCCTAAGACCTAAGCCAATTGAAAAAAGCAGAGTTACGTCTCTGCGCAATATATTCTGAAAGTTGGATGTTTTGTTAAGATTTTTGTCACGGCTTATACTTAATTTATTTTTTACTGTTATTTCCAAAATCCTAATAATGTTAGTTCCTAACGTTATGGTTGGATTCAATATTTTAATCCTGAAAAGGTTATTGATTATCATGTCTTTGTATGTATTTTGGCGTAACGTGTTGTTCTAAAATATCGGTCCGGCAAAAATGAATAGGACAATGCGAACAGGGTGCCCATTTTTCCTGGGTATTCAGAAGCTTCTACTTTTTGGCAGAGGGTGTATAACTATGTTCGGAAAAGCAATCAAGCGACATAATCGGAAAATAGTGTGACGAATGCCATTAGTGATGTGCAAAAAGCAAGCTCCATCACTTCAGCGGTAGAGAAATATTGCATTCCTTTTGCTTCTTTGTATAGAGACATCAAATCTGGAAAACAGAGAAGAAGTTATGAAGATTCATCCCTGTTTTCACAACTTTTATCATGCTTTTGTATAATTATCCTTAAGATCTTCATTTTTTTCGGGCTTCCCCTAGTAAGTTTTTATTTGTTATAGGGTAAATACGTACGAGTTTTTAAGAAAATAATAACTGTTTAAGCGAATTGAAAATCATCCTTACCGAATAAGAATAATTTATGTCAGTGAAAAGTTTAAAAAGTTCTCTGAAGCTTGATGCTTTACAAAACGTCAAATGTTTAACATTTTATAATAAAATTATTTAACGTAGACCGATTAAAAGCACGAACATTTCAATAATTCTTGTAGTTTGGAATAAATTTCCTAGTTATTAATAAATCTCTCAGCCTACCTGCGTGACACACAACAGTGCATGTTTCAATTAATACGATCATATTATCAGCTGAAAAGTCCATGTGCATAGAAGGTACGGTGCACAGTTGTACCCCTGCCAGTCTACTAACGCAACATATACATTGAGCAATCCGCGGCATGCGCGCTGATACGAAAACCGAACAGCGCATTTCGAGTTTTCAGCGACTGTCGATAGAATTTCGATAAGCCCAAATTTTAAATTCTTCAATTTAAACTATAGAAAAACGTCCATTATTTCACAGAAAGGAGAATTTGAGTTTTAAAATAATTTTCCATAATAATTAAGATAAATATCCCAGTAATCGTAACGCTCCCAGTAATCTTGAAACTTGGTTACAATTTGAATACGTTGTTGAAAAAGTATGTTAAAAGTAAGATTTAATTATAAAACACACTTATTTGTAGTATTTTATAACAGAAAATAGAAATTAAATTTATTCAAATTGAATAAAAAGCAAGAAAATCGGCATTACGATTACTGTGACTAAGATCGTGATTACTGGAACATATACCTTAATGTCTTTCACAATTTTCTATTTCTGGTTCCGTTTGTTGGATAAAAACTAGGTAGTACTGGATAGAGTGCATACCAGTGTCAAGTGCCTTTTAGGAACCGGGTAGAAACGAAATGTTCAAATGTCTCTTAAACTTCCATTTTAATTTATCTTATGATTTATTAATATAATGAAAAGTAGAAGACATGATTTTGTTCTAAAATGCAATATTATTTTCCTGTGCTAAATTGCATTCAACTTTAACTTGCTCGAGTTAATGCTGAACTGAGTTTCATTAAGTTCACGACAAGCAAAGTTAAGCAAATTTCCCAGCATACAAGAAACTCAGGTTAACTTAAAAAGTTAATAAAGCTCGGAAATTTGAAATGTGCAATATTTATTTGAACTGAGTTAAACTGTGCTCATTATTTATGATTTTTCACATTGGAATGACATTTTTGACCGCTAAGGTGCGAAAAAGTGGCCCTTAGACGAAGGTTGTGAAGTTGCCTGTGCGAGCTGGAAGCGAGTACCGTATGAAGCACCAGCGGCTGACGAGAGCTGTTTGGAGTAAGAATTGAATGAGCTTAATCATAACTGACAATGAATATGAAATGTTCATAGCACAATTTATTGATATTAGTGTTCCATTACGTGAGACGATTAATGTGTAGTGAGTTCTGGTATATTGCACCTTTTTTAAGGTAGTAAATCAAACAAGTAACATGCTCTGGCGTTTGAGGTGCGGACCAACCATGAAATAAACGAGCTCTCAAACCACTTTGAAAGCTCTCTTCGTCCTTTTACAGCTGTTCGAAAGTAATTCCTATGCTAATCCGTCTTTGTTTAAGGTGGACGTCGCTTGCTCGCTTTTGAAGCGTACAGGTATGTATTCGTATACGTAGATGGTTGTGATGTTCAAATATAGTCTCACGTAGAGTAGAATGGATAAGTTAATCGATGATTATGAAAAAAGTACCTACCACCAACTGAATTTGGTACATAGGGCAAAATATTTATTTTCAATGCGTCCTTTACTGCAAAAGAACGGGGTTTGCAATCTTCCAGATTGAATCAGTTTGAACTCAGGGACGTTTATCTCTATTCAACAAATATCCGTAGGGTAGACCGGGCAAGACCGGCCGCCGAGGCAAAAGCGACTTTGCAAATAAAGCTGCTATTCATTAATCATTGTGATTCTTTTTTGCATTAAATAATCCATTTTATTAGATAAATGGTACTGTAAACTCAAATCTTGCAAATTCACGCTGTAGAAGAAAAATAATGAAGAAACCAGTTTTAAAAACTAAACAATGGTAGTTTCGTTGGCAGGAATATAACGTTTACGATCGGGGCAAGAGCAACCAGGAAAATAGTTGACGTGCAAAACATAAAGAAATAATTCTATTACTTAACGACCTACGAGAATGTCTACACATGAGAAGTAATACCACAGGTATAACTATTCTTAAGAAACATACATATTGCTTCTTTCTGTATATCTTAAAAAGTACCTTTTAGAATGCCTAAAACACGTAAGAAAAGTATGAAATACGAAAGCTTCTTTCTGTATAACTTAAAAAGTATAACTTTTACAATGCATGAAAGACGAGAAAATTAAACGGTCAAATTTTTACATCCTAAGATATTTCTACTTCATAAAGAAATCATCGGCGATCTTACCCCAACATGCGAGACAAGACTGATGAAATAAAGCTTGTTAGAATTAGATAAATGATTAAATCATTGTTTTTTAAATATAATTGATAAGCAGTTTGAGCTCGCCTAGGGTGCGCGACTGTTGGTTCTCGCGCTTTGCGCTCGATAATGCATTTACCTCGCGCTACGCGCTCGGTCTTTATATTTTCCTCATATTTATGCACAGACCTTTCAAAATAAAAGGTCAAAGCTTTGACAACTGTAAATTGGTGATTGTATATACTATTTTGTTAAAGCTCCTTCAAGTTAACGAGCACATTCTCATCACGTCTTTATCATCGTCTGAAACTTGGCCTTTGCCTTTATCGTGCGCATGCCATTCGTCAGTCAAAGTTTCAGTCCATTTCGAGGCTATTTTATTGTTTATATTATTCATTGTTTTAAGTGTGCGCCCAACTACCACCTTTATGCGAGAAATTTATTTTTCGAGTCGACATCATGTCCAAATTAAGTAGTTAGTCGTCATAGGGTGGAGAGTCTAGTTATAAGGTCAGTCTCACCAAACTTTGGTTACTTGAGGGAGCGTGTGAGGACAGAACTGGAACCCAGAGAGTCATAGTTGCTTGGTTTTTTATACTGAGTTCACCAGCCTCCAGCAGTGTAGTATTAGATGGAAGTTCATTGGCTCCCATCTGCGTCGTTTTTTCCAAACATTGAATGTTTTCTTCTCAATAAGACATTTGTAGATCTTTTTCATATGCACAATCATCGTTTCTTCATATTTTTTCATATCTTGCATAGCTTGACCGCAAAATGGAATTTTTTATTATTTTTCTTGTGCGACCAAAATTAGAATTTTTTATTTTTCATAAAATTCAAAAAGTTGTTATGCCAGTATTGTAGGGTGTTTAAAAAGCAGCCATTTTCTCCTTTTGACGTTTTTTCATCTCGTGTGTTTTTTGCTTTAAAATGTTCATTTTCGTTTGTTTTTTGGAATATTGTAAATGCTATAAGTCCGTTAATTTTTCTTCTATCAAAAAAAGTCATAAGAATGTTTTGTTCGTCTTCCTATTACTATTAATATCCGTCTATAACATTTTTAAATATTAAAAAACAGTGTTTTCAACCATTTTGAAAGTGTGCTCACATTTTGAATTTTCATCCAAAATGGCTGACTAACGAACTTGATATTTATTTTGGGACACTTAAAGAGCGTACCAAAGCCCAATCAAATAGGTTAATTTTTTTTAAGTTATCGTGCCTTTATACCTCTCATCCTTCTCCTTATCCTTACTAGTCATGTTGTAGTCGGCCGAAGTCGAGAATTTGATCACGAATATAGTTCGTTTCTCAAAGTTCTGGAGAAGGATGTAAGATCTCGAGTGTTTAATGGAGATTGCTGTTTTAAAATCGTAGATCCTGAAAATTTAGCACTTTTTGTTTTGGACAACTGACTCTATCTCACTCTGAGCGATCGGCAGGGCAGGGTCTTGACCAACACCATAAGAACCACAATGATGGTAATAATGCACTCTTAGGGCCGCATTTTATCTGTAAAGATAAGCAGTTTCCGTGTAATAAGGACACCTGGATAGTATGTATTCTAGGTACTGAGTGTGTGCATGACACGCTCCGCACCTATCACTGGAAACTTCTTGACGTAAAATGCTGTCACGGTATACTCAGGTGAAAATTACACTGTCATGGCACGCGAAAATGAAACTTGCTGTGCCTGAATTAAGTCCTGAAAGTCTAAGGAAAGCAAAAGTTTGCTCCCTTGAAAGGGGCTGATCTTGTACATTTCTGTGAAAGCTTCCGTGCATTTTCTTGTCTAGGAGCTGTTGGCGGAATTTTTTAAGCTCTGCTTTTTGTACTTCGGCTTTTAGAATTGAGGCATCTAGATGTAGTAATGCACTTTCCTTACTCCTGATGTTGAAATTCAGGCCAACGGTTTTGGCCGCCTGCTCGGCGGCTTTGTAAAGAAACGCTTCTTTGCAAATCATCTCGTCTTTCCTGACCATTTTTGGGAAAGGATCTCTTCCATTTGCAACGATATAAGCTGTACCCAGAACAATTCGGTTATGAAAACGTTGGAAATTCAGAAGTCCGCGCATCAATCTCTCTATACAGATTACTATTTGTGAATGAATCCTGAAGCTTTCCCACAGAGATATGATAAGTTTATGAGAGATTGAATCGGTAGCTTTCCCGTAGTCAATCTAGACCATTCACGCAGTGGACGAGGAGACCCGTTTCTGTGGCCAAAAGTAAGAAAACACATCGAAATCTACAACAATAAAATCTGAGGACACCCATACGTGGTTTTCGAGTTAGCCGATTCCGAATCTGACGTCAGAATTTCAAAAATCCAAATGGGGGCTCCAATATGGCGGACGAGTAATTCAAAAAATGGTTGGATCTACTTGAAACGTGGTATCTACTTCGGGGGCGCCGTTTTCAAATCTGGAGTCAACATTTTAAAAATCAATTGGGGGATCCATTACGGAGGTCGAAACAGTGACAATTTTTTTCTTGAATTCCGTACATAAAATGAAACACTTGTTTCCTTAGTTAAAACATAATAATACTACACGGAGCGACCGAAGCAAGAGCTACCACTGCTTTTGGCACGAGCGGTTAGTGTTAAAATTAAAAAAAATTTCATAGCACTAGCCACAGTTGTCAACGCACGAACCGCTCACGGATTCACACGAGCTGCTCGTGTTAATGGCAACAGCAGCGCGAGCTTGGTAAGTGTTGCGATTGGCCCGGACCGTTCTTGAGATTGACAATAATCTCTCGTGTTAATTTTCAATAGTGCGTGTTGTCAAATAACTCTGACGTTTAGTGACAACCGCACTTGTCGCTAGACATTCGCCGCATTTCCAATGCTGAAAGTAATAAGAGACAACTTATCATGATCAAATGTACTTTTCGGGCTTGATAATTCAAAAAATGATAAAGAAAGCAGAACTTTCAAAGTAGAATTTTCATCAGAATTTAATGAATGAAATAGGCACAATTTGAAAAAAATGTTTTTATACAAAACTTTCAAATTTTCAACTAGGAAGGTTAATTTCTATCAAAAAAGACGAATTTTCATCTGTAAAAGATAAATTGTCACCCAAATAATGAATAATTAAATCTTCAGGTAAAAAAATTAACGTTGAACCAAAGGGACAATTTTAAACTAAAATTATGGAATACTTAACTGTAATAGTAGAGCAGGGTGTCTACTAAATCTTGCCCAAGAAATTCCATGACAAATCGCGTATTTTTCCCGCTTATAAATATAAGAAAAGGCCCCCCTTACGATAGAAGCAAACATAAAAATGCATAGTGGGTTGCCACATGTGTAATTTGCTCGATTGCAATATTAAAATTTTTTGTAAAAATATATTTTCTAATTTGCTCTAATTATTTTTAAGAATTTAAATTTTAAGTAAGTAAAAAGTAGAGCAAGTAGCTCAAAGGGACAATAAAAAGTTATAAAAAGTTATTTTTTCACGCTGCGGTCGTCGACGACCCCATGTGTTAAGTACGTTACTCCAGGGAGGTGTGCCAAACAAGGTTTAACAGCAGATATTGACGAAAAGTACAACCCTTCAAATGATTCTACCAATTTAAATTGAATAAATTGAAAAAAGCGATTAATGTAGAAAACGAAAATAGTCAATCACTCGCTAACCGATCTTAGCCACACGTTTATTGATGAAACGGATTCAGCTGCACGAATAAACAAAGTCGACGTGCATGCAGGTTAGTTCTTCTCGATCGGCTGATGCCGCTCATAGTGCAGTTGGAAAAAATGAAAGTTGTTGCTGCCAATGAGCCGAGAGACCAGAGCGGTTGTCACTAAACGTTAGAGCTATATGACACTACGCGCTATTAAAAATTAACACGAGAGATTGTTGCCAATCCCAAGAACGGACCTGGCCAATCGCAACACTTAACAAGCTCGCGCTGCTGTTGCCATTAACATGAGCGGCTCGTGTGAATTCGCGAGCGGTTAGTGCGTGGACAACTGTGGCTAGTGCTATGAAAAAAATTTTGATTTTAACACTAACCGCTTGTGCCAGAGTTTCTCCATGTAGTTACCATGGGCTACCACGAGGAGATTGCAGTGCGATCATAAAAATGTATTTATTTCTTCTTTATTAATTTATTTGTTTGAATTTGTTTTTAGTTCAAACCCGTTTTTTTCTTTTTTCCTTATTTTAACTGATATTTAAGAAAAACAAGTCATTTAAAAAAATCCATTTATATACTTACAGTCTTAAAATCTGGCGACATTATTTCATTCTATTTTCAATAAATAGGATTTTATTCCCGCATTCAGAATAAAACAAAACGCATGATTTGATATGAAATTTCCAGAGAATATGGTTATTATATGGACGCCAAAATAATGCGTTGACTTAACTAAATTTGTTGATTGCTTTAACCAATTGTTTTGATAGTTGGAGTATTTGCTTGATTTAGATTTTCAATCAAATTTTTATGCCTATCCAAGAAAACAGTTCTTTCGGCATATCATCAAAGGCTGCTAAAATACTGTCTTTATTTTGTTTTTTCCCTTCTTCCTTGCAGAGAATTCCATGGTTAAAGGCAAGAATACTACCAAAAGCAAATTATTTTTTATGAGCGTAGAAGAATACGCTTAGAATTCTACGTACCTCCAGACACTTGGCAAGTCAAGAGGAGATCATAACCCTCTAGGAATGGACCGCTGACTCCTTTCACCTCTTTCCCTCGTGCATCATAAATTATTGGTTTGGAAGGTTGTTCTGAAAAACAAAAGTAAATTTTACGTTTCAAATTTTGAACATGTGCACGCTGCATTTTAATGCTCAATTTATCTTGTGAAAGCTTTATCCACTCAATTATATATATATATATACTTGAAAGGTGGAATTTTCAAAATTTTAGTTATTCATAAGCTTTGTAGTTTCCCAAAACATTTTTGTTCTTCACATATGCCACTCCTCCACAAAGGTATGAAGTTTTCCTCACAAACCAGAGGCCAATTGAAGAGGATTTGTAAGTGAGCCGAAAGCAATCCGAAGACGAACCGCAAATGAACTAAATATGAGTCGCTGACAAGTATTGTAAACTTTAGAAGAGTTATAACTGCATACTCTCTTTGCTTATTGCACACAATATTTCTTATAATACATGCAGGGAATTTTCGATTTGAGAAATTCATTTTTAGATATTGAAGATATTGAAATTTTATTTTGGTAATTTATAGTAATTTATTTGCAATTTGTTATAATTTGTCAGTAATTTATTGTAACTTATCGCTTAATACTGGTCTAATTACTATACTCATTTCACATCTGCCAAGTGTCAATTCATATTGCCAGAAGGGAAGGTATGATTCCGCCACTCCTGGAAAGGAATTTTCAATCAAAATGCAAAAGTACAATGGCTAGAAAAAGTGATAAGACTAACCCGAAGCGATAAATTACCATAAATTACTGCTAAATTACCATAAATTACTGAGAATGTTGAAAATTTTTGGATACCGTAAATATCGTGAACTTTCTGGTCATTTGTAAATTTGCCAGGAAATGTTTGAGTTCTTACGGAAATCTTTGGATACCGTAAATTTCCGGTGATTTGTAGGTTTAGCAAAAATATCCAAAGTTTCAAAAATGTTTCATAATTTATGGTATTTAAAATTTTTACAAATCTCCTGAAAGTTTTTTGTTTCTCAAATAGAAAATTCCCTGTATTTTGCATGAAAAATATTGTGTGTATTAGGTCAGAAAGTAGGCATTTACATCTCTTGTGTAGTCCACAGTATTTGTATATCGGCTCATCTTCACTTCATTTCCGGCCCGCCTCCGACTCGCCTACGATTACGCTTTCATTCACTTCTGGCTCATACAGTGAAGTTCACACTCGTGTGGATTTGCCTATTTTCCATACTTGTTGCACATTATACTATTTAATCTGTATGAAAGATGAAGCAATATTACGCATAATCCATAAAGGGGCACTCAAAGAACATAAATATTGTTTGTCACAATGCACATCATAAATCTTTTTAACAAATATAAAAGTATTAGAAAGTCTCTACAAATTTTTTCTTTTACTGAAACTGCTCTTGATTAACTCTACCGTAATAGTCAATTGTTTAGTGTCAAGCCAGGACAGTCATTTTATAAGGAACCCTTTATCTTGGTTCAAAAATTCTTCAAAATAAGATACATAAAACGTTTTGTTTTGAAATTAAAAACTTACTTTAAGAATTAATACTTTTTGAACATTACTTTCAATTATTAAATACAAACAAATTTCAAAGCCAAGGCCCACAGATATTTTCAAAATATTATTCGTTTTAATTTAAAAAACAAAAGAAAAATCCCTGATTTTTTCTATAGAATGGTTTCAGTTGCAAACTTTTCTCTACCATCGTTTGAATAAATACGTCCGAAGATGACATAATAGACTGCTATAACATAAAAGATATAATAATATATAATCTAGCACATCCTCTCATAAAATATGAGAATGAAAAAATAGTTAATCAAAAGAAATCAAGTGAATCTTAGTCGAATATTGTTTTTTTTTCTATTCGCAGAAATCACTTATTTTGTATTTGTTCTCCACAAAAAAGAACAAATGAAAAGCAAGTGTCTTTGAAAATTCAAGGAGTATATTATACACACAATGGTTCAATTTTCAAACTATACCATCAAAATTATAAGACAGGCAAAATATAATTATCAGATCTCTTATACGAAAAAGCTTATATTTGGAGTCAAATTATTAGAAAAGCATTCGAAAAATGGTTGATATTTTTTCTTTCTGTTACAAGATTTTTCGTCCACCGCCGTCAATGGCTTTGCTAGTAATAAACTGTGCAGTAACATAATACATCTAACAGTTTTCGGACGGTTTTGTCGTAAATTTGAAAATTTTCTTTTATGTGTTGGACTTTATACGGCCGGTCGTTAAACTGAGAAAAAGGCACTGCGTCCTGCAACACCGTGGTTTGCCATTAGAAACATAAAGCGGAAACGTAGGTGGACCAAGGTGAAGTAACGACACAATTTCAGGTGAACCTGTAAATCGCGACAACGTTCGTTACAAGAAAACTCTCTGTTGGGAGTAGCGTATAGACTTTAGTCCGATGATCAACGTTTTATTATTTTTCTTTACAGCCTCCATAATAGATACAGCACGAAGAAGCGAGGAAAGGCCATAATCGAGTCCCAGAATACCCAAGGAAAAGATTGTAGATTTATTTGAAGTCGGAAAATACAATTATTGTCAATTAATGGGCTACTAAACGATAGCCATTACTTTTAACTGACAGAAGTTAAGGAGGCTTATTTAGTTACTGATAAACGCTACTTAAGATTTTCAGTCTGTTGATTTATATTTCCAACCATCCTAATAAGATTTCTGAAAACTGAAAAACGTCATTTTTAACGAGTCGTAACGGACTTTATGCACTCGAAATTCTTTTTATAAGATTTTCTCTTAAGAAGGTAAGACACGAAAAAGGAATTTCACTGCCTAATCGAATTTTTGTATTGAACTATTGAAGCCGATTCGATCTGAAGGCATCATGGTACCTACAAAATCTCCTTGACAAAGAATGTCAAAGGAGCGTTATTTCTCAAGTGTACCCACTGAAAAAGTCATGCTGACTCCACAATCTGTCTTAAGATTCGTACGTATCATCGGTACGCGTACGTTTCTATGGCACCAACGCGTTGTTACCAACTGTACAATTAAAATCTCGTTTAATTTGTACATTTAAGAACGAAATTTATAATTTTCTGATAGTAGTATTGTCACAGTGTTGAAAATCTATCTTCCACATATCATAGCTTTAAATTACACTGTAAGATTCAACAGCATTTACTTACAATTTTTATAACATTTTTTTATCGTAAACCAGCACTACATTTCCTTATTTCGAAAATGTCACATTCTGTTACTTTTTGGAAGATCTAGGTAACCTCAAATTAATATCTTTTCGTGGATTTTTTAGTATAATTTACTTTACCATTACTTTTAAACAGCATGTAGCTAATAGAAGAATCTTTCCTGTTTCCGAGAATGAATCCAAGAACTGATGCGACAGTTGGTAACAACGCGTTGGTGCCAAAGAAACGTACGCGAATCGACGATACTTGCAAATCTTAAGATACATTGTGGACTCAGCATCAAAGTTGTCCGATCTAAGTTAAACTTAAGCAAAGTGTTGTGGTATTGGATAGTAGCTTATGGGGACAATTTTTTGTCATTCGGCTAAGTATTGACCGAAGGGGAGGGGGTGACAGTTTTGGGATTTTCGTGGATATCGTCTATTTCGGCGATTTTGAACTCTTCTAATAGCGCTGAAAAAATGTTGTCTAGTACAGTTTCGATAGAGGTTTCACGCCCTTTCGATTGGTCCTATGCATTTTTTCAAATAATAAATATTTGACCTTCAAAAATGAAGGTCGAAAATTAATTTGACTTTTTTTCGAAATTAAACAGGTTTTTCCTTCACTGACTGGCCTACTACTGAAGACGGGAGACTTCAATTCAAAAAATTTTTCTCAGACAAGGAATGCGACTACTTTCCAAAAGAAAAGAAACGAAAATTAGGAAACAATGTGAAAACAACTTGTCACTAAAAAAACAAAGGCGGAAAGAAAGGCAGATAGAAGACCAGACATCTGCATGAAAAAATCTATTGACTCTAATTTTACTTAATCCATAAAATAACTCTTTCGCCTCGACCTTTTATTCCATAACTGAATTTTCAAAAATTCAAAATTTTTTTTAAATGCATCAGTGAACGTCATGCAGGCATTTAAATAATGCCAGTCTCAATTCTGTGAAATGCAGAGAGCGATCAAATATACAAGCATATATTATTGCTTTTCGTAAAAACAATACCATGAAGGCACCACGGTGCGCCGCGGGGCTCGAACGCCAGCGACATGCACGTACCGGAGTATTCAACGCTTATTTTCATAAATTAAAATTTTGAATCCCACTTTCTAAACTACATAGTCTTTAGGAAAAAATATAAGCTTTCTCTAAAGCCAAAAAAGGAAAGACATGTTTAATTTCGAAAAAAGTCAAATTAATTTTCGACCTTCATTTTTGAAGGTCAAATATTTATTTTTCAAAAAATGCATAGGACCAATCGAAAGGGCGTGAAACCTCGATCGAAGCTGTACTAGACAAAATTTTTTTCAGCGCTATTAGAAGAGTTGAAAATCACAGAAATAGACGATATCCACGAAAATCCCAAAACTTTCACCCCCTCCCCCTCGGTCAATACTTATCCGAATGACAAAATTTTGTCCCCATAAACTACTATCCAATAGCACAACACTTTGCCTGAGTTTAACTTAGATCGGACAACTTTCACTTTTTGAGTGGGTATACTTGAGAAATAACGCCCCCAAAATGGGACATTCTTTGTCAAGTACACCCACTCAAAAAATCAAAGTTGTCCCATCTATACAAAGCTTGAAGAAAGTATTGCGCTATTGGAAAGTAGTTTATGGAAGAAAAATTTCGGTTATTTGGATAAATATTTACGGAGGGAGAGTGGGTGAAAATTTAGGAATTTTCGTGTGTATCGTCTGCTTCAGCAATTTTTTACCTTTTTAATGCCTATAAAAAAAAGTTCGTCGAGTATAGTTTTGATCATGTTTTCCACGCCTTTTCCATTGAGCGATGAGTGGTTTTTGATAATGCGCCAGCTGTTTTGGCGATTTTTAACTATTTTAATGGTAATAAAAAAAATTTGGTCCTGTAGACTTTCAATAGATTTTTTTACCCCCTTTCCAATGATCATAAGCATTTTTTGATGAAATAAATAGTTGACCTTTAAAAATGAAGGTTAAAGGTTGCAGACTTTTTTCATAGAAGACCGCTTTTTTAAATTTCTTTTAAACCAGAAAGAAAGTTTGGGTTTCTTCCTTTAAGTATCTTGAGAAAGAAAAGTAAAATAAATTTTTTTACTGGTTATTTAAACTTATTTTCGATAAAAAAAATAAAATTTTACTTTTTAACTGTAACTATTAAAAGAGTCACAAGCTTTATTTCTAGTTTAAAAAAAATTAGGAAACCGTCTTTCTGTGATCAGAGTTCAATTTATATTTTCAGTTTTTATATATATATATTTTTAAATTTATATTTCAGTTTTTTGTGTGAAAAAATAAAAAACTTTTTGCTCAGCATGGTATTTTATCGAACCCTAATTCAATGCCAGGAAAAACATCCCCTGAAGTTAAAGCTCTTGTTGTAGCCTTCTATGCAGATGATGCAAACAGTCGTATTTTGCCAGAAATAAAAGATTTAATTTCAGTGAAGAAAAGAGACGGCTCTCGTGAACACATTCAGAAAAGAGTACTGTTAGGCAATATTTTTAAGCTGTATGAAAGTTTTATCGAGCTGCATCCTGACGTAAAACTCGGACTATCAAAATTTACACAGTTTAGAACAAAAAATGATGTATTCTTTTATGTATTATGTATTGTGATTGTTCAAACAAAATTATGTGTATCACTCATAAAGACAGCTGTTATTTCGACGCATACAACGAATATCCAGAAGCAAGTATAACTAAAAACTTCATGCCACAAATTTTGAATGATAACTTTATAGAAAGAGTTGAGTTCTAAAAATGACAGCAAACTGATATAAGTACGCCGTTGAACCAGTTAGCAGACATCGATGACTTTGTCGAAGTGCTTGGTAATAATTTATTAAAACTAAACACGCATGATTACGTTGCCATAAAACAGATATTGTTTATTAAACACTAAAAAGACAAACTGGTGGAAGAACAATTTATTGTACAGTTTGATTTCGCGAAAAATTTAGCTTTTGTAGCTATACAATCAGCACAAGCTTTCCATTGTAATAATGTACGAGCAAGTGTTTTCACAGTTGTTATTTATTTCAGAGAAGATGGTCAACTAAAACATTGTAGTATGGCCATATTATTGAACGCTTTGACTCATGACAATGTGCGGCCATACACGAATTCCATGAAATAATTGAAGCTTTGGCAGAGATAACGTTGGTTCAACAAAAATCTATTTTTATGAAATCTTTATTCAAACTGTGAGTGGATGATAAAGTAGATGGTTATATGGCATTATTTGTTATATGATACATACTGCGATGTAAAATAGAAAAGCCTTAAGCAAAAATCTCGTGCCATATACTATGAACATAGTTTTACAATAAAAGTATTTTTGTTGATCCAACGTTATCTCTGCCATGGCTCATGTAAAAGGGCCTTGTGACGGAATTCGTAGAAAGTTGAAGATACTTTCTGCACGCTTTAGTCTGCAATCCTCTCCAGAAGACCAGATTTTGATAGCACAAGCGTTATATGAATGGTCATGGAAAAACTGCGGTGACGATACCGAGTACTTGAAAGTACCATTCAGTGATTCAGTCAAAAGATGGAAATCATCTTGCCCTTAGACAGTATTCCTCAGAGAAAAAAAAACAGATTTTATTCCTGAAAATTACAAAAGAAAGAAAGGTTCATGGAATTCATAGGATTGAAGGAATTCACGCAAATCATGGAATACATAGGATTGACGGAACTCACAAAATTTACGGTATCCATTGAATTCACGGAATTCATGGAGTTCACGGAATTTACGAAATTCATGGAATTTATGGAATTCACGGAATTCGCGGTATTTATGGAATTCACGGAATTCATGGAAATCATGGAATTCACTGAATTCATTGATTTCACGAATTTCACGGAATTCACGGAATTCATGTAACTCCCGGAATTCATGTAATTCATGGAATTCACTGAATTCATTGATTTCACGAATTTCACGGAATTCACGGAATTCATGTAACTCTCGGAATTCATGTAATTCATGTAATTCACGGAATTCATGCAATTCACGGAATTCACGGAAATCATGGAATTCACAGAATTCACTAAATTCATGGAATTCACAGAATTCACTAAATTCATGGAATTCACGGAATTCACCGAATTCGTGGAATTCTCTAAATTCATGGAAATCACGGAATTAATGAAATTCATGGAATTCACGGCCAACGGCCATACCACGCTGGAAGCACCAGTTCCCGTTACATCACTGAAGTTAAGCAGTGTTGGGCGCGGTTAGTACTTCGATGGGTGACCGTCTGATACTACTGCGTTGCTGTTGGCGGTCGTGGGTATGGTGAGCCCATTTACTACAAATCCACCTAAGAAACACTACCCGAATCGGGTAGTGTCACGCTTACCCCTAGAGGCTCGCCGAAAGGGAAATAGCTTAATGATATACACGTAAATCATGGAATTCATAGGATTGACGGAATTCATGGAATTTGTTCGCAGCCGGAAGTGGAGCGTAAATCGAGTACACCACTACAAATGTCTGCGGTGTAGATGTAAGTGCGACATAACTCTAGGGCGCAACAACTAATCTTTCGTCAGTCGACTGCACAGCCGGAAGTGCGATCAAACTCTAATGCGCAACCACAAATACCCCATAGGTATGCTCCGCAGTCGAAAGTGCGATAGAACTCTAGTGCGCAACCATCAATGCCCCATATGTCTACTGCACAGCCGGAAGTTGCGATATAATTCTAGTGTACAACTATGTAACCATAAAATGGTTGTTTTCCGAAAAATGAGGTCTCTTCATTGATGTTGAACAAAATTTACCAAAAAATTCCTTAATCAGCGGAGAAAAAAACTCTTTTCTCCAGCTAAAACAGTTTATTGATAATTTTTTGGCATAAGTTTTAGCTGCACAAACATCACTAAATTTCTGTGTTCGTTTAG
Source organism: Andricus coriarius (assembly GCA_932066315.1). NCBI lineage: Eukaryota > Metazoa > Arthropoda > Insecta > Hymenoptera > Cynipidae > Andricus > Andricus coriarius. Next base: position 4,632 of record CAKNWT010282350.1, on the reverse strand, counting down.
AAGCGTGCTTGGAACATTAAGCTAGCCAGATAAACAGTTATTTTGAGCTTATAAAAAATGGGGAAAACATGAACATTTAATTCAACAATTTTACAATTTCCAACATTTCATGGTATTCTGAAATATTTTATGATTTTGTAGAAGCTTAGTGTACACTCTGAATAAAATAACGGAAATAAAGTCAAATATGAAATATCACGAAATCGTAATCAACTGTAAATGAACTGGTTACAATATGTTGCTATATAGGCATTTAAAAATGGTTTGAAAATGAGACTTTTACTCACCAACGAGGGTGAGATTTACACGAAAATTCCTAGTTGGCGAGTTTACGAAGTCCACTCTGCACCTGAATACTCCTTGATCATTGAATTTAACATTGTTGACCTTTAGCCTGGCTCGATGCCCATCGGCAACCTGGAAATGAGTCCTCTGCCCGAGCTCATTGGTGACCGCCCAATGAACGGCACTTCGTAGATCACCTTTTCTTGCATCCACACTGCAAACATAAAACGCATACTGTTTATAGTCAAATAAATAAAAATAGTGAGAAATGCGTTTGTTTGTTTTCAAAGAAAAAGTTTAATATTAGAGAAAAAAGTGTAAACACAAAAATATGTGTTTCATTAGAGATCTACAACTATTATTTACAATATGCAATAACATAATTTATATTAACCCACGCCTTTTCGAAAGAATAAACTACAAAACTATTCAAACATTCATTCAATTTCTCTCGCCTTTGAAAAAAATTACACAGGAATACACAATAATGATCCAAAATGGAAAGGAAAGGTAGAAAGGATTACTAAACGATTGCGTATACAGTTTTAACGAAAAAAATCGCTGATTGTATTATATTGTTTCAAAGATGGCTAAAAATAGCCATTGTTTCACTTTAAGGTTAGGATATCTTGAAATTCTGACTTTCAGGAAAAATTTAGGCCAGGGATTCGTTTTTAGGACATCAAAATCCTGCGCGCTCGATAATGTATTTACTTCGCGGTACGCGCTCGGTCTTTGTTCTTCCCCCACATTTGTACATAAAACTTTCAAAATTAATGGACAACCATTAACAATTTTGATTTGGTAATTGCATGCATAGTCTTTTGTTAAAGCTACATCGACTGCATCGGATACAATTACATCGCATGTCACTTATTACGATTAGAACGAAAACTTCTGGTCATATGAAAAAATGGTCACAACCGAATTTTTGGATCTATTTTAGGCGAATAATTTCGTCATTATATATTTGATTATGTTTTGTGTCGTTCTTTCAAAAATTTTAATTCTTTGTTTTGAATTAGAACATATTTTTTAGATAAACAGTCTTGCTTGTCAGCATTTTTTCGTATCTCGTATAGTATTTCTGGAAAATGTATTTTTTTATTTTTCCAACAGCATTTATGATCCATAAAACCTAAAACGTTTGTGAAAAACGGCTGGTTAACTAACTTAACCTTTCTTTTCAGCAATGAAAAAAGTGTGCCAATGCGCATTTTAACCAGGTAATTACTTCGACAGTCGACAGTTGACGCGGCGAGATTAGATGAAATCTGTAAGCCTCAATTTTCACATAAAACCTTCCCATTAAGGTTATAAAAATATTTAAATAGATTGTAATCTTAGCAAGGATGTAGGCTGCGAAGGTAAGACCTCCCTGGGGCGGATTTTTCACATCCTCTCCCAGCGATAGTCAAAACTGAACTGACAAGGAGAGGACGCGAGATGGGAATTGCCAATTCGACCGGGACTTTGCAGGATTAAAGTACATCAAAATCCATTAGGGGCATATTTTTTCTTTCGATCTAATGGGCCTTAGTTTTTGAGCTATCGAGATTTGAGTATTTGCGCTCGAGCGCTCGACTCGCCACTGCAGAGCGGGGACCCGGGCTTGGCGGCCTTAGGCGCTTACTCACAGTCCTACACTAATACTGTGATACACGGAAACTCCACAGGGCTTTTATATCATCAGATATCATTCTCATAGAGTTTTTTCACGTAGACTGCGAATCTTAAAACGAAAATAATCCATCACGTCAAATTTTTGAGAAAAACGGGGTCAGAAAGTAGCAACAAAAAATCGTTTTTGTCGCTTATTGGAATAGTTGTTTAACACTATAATCCAGCGGATAGTGACTATTTTTCAAGTGAATCATGCAAAAAATTTTGAAGATGGTATTCATCTGCATATAATTACCAATAAAAAACTATATTTTCGGTAAAACTATGCAAGGTACGAAAAAACGTTTGGGAATAAAATTATTCACCTGAAAAAGATCCACGAGTTTTCTTCAGATCATTTTTTAATCGGATGCATATTTTCTTTAATTGCGAACAAGAACATTAAAATGTAAAAATTATGCGAAAACGTCCGTACAGTGGGCCGCTTTTTTCATCATAATAAGACAATACCCCAGAAAATGCTGTAGAAATATTTTCACGTTATCTGAAGGGCTACTAATAACAATGCAAAATATTTTACAAGACACCTAAAATAACAGCTTAAAGCTCAATCTATTAACTATTCTAATAGAAAATAACGAGCTAAGAAGCTTTTTTAGACATGATATCTGGATTTCCAGTGTCATCAATAGACTAATATTGTGTACACATGTGAGTTTTGGCCCTGCGTATAGGGTATATAGGACGCAGTTCGCGGAAAGCATCATACGGAGAAATTTTCTAGTATCGGTAATCCGAGTAAGTGACAATGCCACTGCTGCAGCACTTACGAAAAGTTCAATCCTCTTAAATAAATAATGTGAAAGCAATTTTTTGGACTTATCAATAGTTTCCGAATTTTTGTGTGCGAAAAATATAGACTTGAATTTTCACTTTTATTGAATATGATTTGTAAATATATTCTATTATAACAAATAATTCTATTAAAAGGCATTAGCTGACAAATTAAAAAATGTGTTTTTACCAAATTTTAGTTTCTGGATAAAAACTTGTCTTAAAAGTCATTGGTAATTAAATTTATATTATTCATTTTCTTCTTTCCTAGAGCATTTCGTCTCACAAACGGAAAAAATCGAGATAATGGATTTATTGTACCTAGGAACTATTAAAAAACTTAAATGAACTTATGTTATAGTTGCTGAATGAAAATGAAAAATATGAAGTCCTATTCAATTGAAGTATATATTAATCATCTTGATCAATGTCAGTGAACTAAAATAAAATATAATATAATTTGATATTTTTAATAACATGCGGATGCTTCTCGCCTTCAAAACTTTTTTGAGGTTTTAAATGCCTTTAAAAAATGTAGAATTTCTTGTGACATAATTCGCATGATTCACTTGAAAAATAGTCACTATCCGCTGGACTATAGTGTTAAACAAGTTTTCCAAAAAGCGACAAAAGCTATTTTTTTTTTGTTACTTTCTGACCCCGTTTTGTTCGAAAATTTGACGTGATGGATTATTTTCGTGTCAAGATTCGCAATCTACGTGAAAACAAAATCTATAGGAATGATATCTGATGATATAAAAGCCCTGTGGAGTTTCCGTTTATCACAGTATTAGTGTCGGACTGTGAGTAAGCGCCTAAGGCCGCCAAGCCCGGGTCCCCGCTCTGCAGTGGCGAGTCGAGCGCTCGAGCGCAAATACTCAAATCTCGATATCTCAAAAACTAAGGCCCATTAGATGGAAAAAAAATACGCCCCTGATGAATTTAGATGTACTTTCATCCTGCAAAGTTCCAGTCGAATCGGCGATTCCCATCTCGCGTCCTCTCCTTGTGAGTGAAACAGGGTCGAAACTTCGAATGAGTTACACAAATTAATTTCGAGAACGCAGTAAGTCATACCTAGAGCGTTATGTTTTTCAAAAATGGATGAGAGCTGTGGTAAGAGGGACCGAGGGAGCAGAGAATAGATAGTTAGGTGGTGATAGGTGGTTGGTTAAGAGGTATGTGGTAAGAGGGGTAAGATGTAGAGAGGTGTAGTGTAGAAAGTAGAGCGGGTGAAAATATTGCAAAGAGAAGAAGGAGGGTTGGGCAGATGGGCTGTGATTGCTAGGATGCAAATGAAGTAGGGGGGGAGGAGTATTAAGAAGAGGGTGAGAGAGAGTGTGAGATAAGGGGTTAAAAGAGTGGTGGAAGGTTATATAAATGAAACGATATGCGAAAGCGAGTAGCGGCATGTTGAGATGAGGTGCGCGGAGCCGTAGAGGGGTAGATAGAGAAAAAGAGATTCATGGAAAAAGGAATACTAGGCCAGTCAGCGAGGAACAAAGATAACCCATACATCGAATTAAATCTAATTGCTTAACCACAGAAAAATTCAGTTATTTTAAACCTTGAACCTTTTTATAATACTTCAATGTAGCGGCAAGAATCACATTTTTGAAGCTTTGATTGTTTTTCATGAACCAGTTACTTCTAGTGAAAAATATTTAAATGGAAAAATGTTTGAAATCTCATTCTGCAAAATTAAGGTTGTTCTACTTTCTTGTATAGTTATCCGTTCATCTAAAAAAGGAGGGGAAAACCGACTTCTTATTCAAATCTTCTTGTCTCATTTATTAATCGTTATGAATACTTCTCTGGATACCAGTTAACATAAATTCTCCCTATAAGCATTTCTGAATGCTCCCTACCAAATCATATGGAGAAACTTAC
>CAKNWT010282339.1:0-12268 GCA_932066315.1 Andricus coriarius | reverse complement strand
TAAGTAGTATTTCAATCGTAGACTATTAATTATTATTGATTAAATTATTTGGTTAAAAAGTCATCTTTTTTATTAAAAATTCAACTAGTTGCTTGAAAAATGAACGACTTTGTTAAGATTTTTTTATTTTATTTGGAATTCATGATTTTATTTTAAAATTCAACAATTTGATAAAAAATTTAGTTATTTAATTGAAAATTAGTTTTTTTTTTGTAACTAGAAATTTAACTATCCTACACTTGGTTCAAAATTGATCCTTTTAATTGAAAATTGATCCTTTATAGTAAAAAATTCAACTATTTGGCGGAAAATTCGTTCCTTTTAGTTAACAATTCAACTGTTTGGTTGAAAATTAATTTTTTTTTTGGTTGAGGATTCAACTATTTTTTTGAAAATTTGTCTTTTTTTTGTTAAAAAATCCACTACTTTATTTAAACTTAGACTACTTTTTAAACAATTTTTGTTTGTTTGGAGATTCATCATTTTAGTTGTAAATTAAACTGTTTTGTAGATAATTCGTCTTTTTGGATTGAAAATTGATCTATTCTTGTTACAAATTCAACTATTTGGCAAAAAATTATTTTTTTGTTGTTAAAAATGCAGCTGCTTTGTTAAAAATTAATTCTTTTTGGTTAAAGATTCAACTATTCTTTTGGAAATTCGTCTTTTTTGTTAAAAAATCAACCACTTAGTTTAAACTTAAACTACTTTCTTAAAAGTTCATTTTTTCGTTTGAAGATTCATCATTTTAGTTGAAAATTCATATTTTCTGTTTAAAAATTGAGCTGCTTTTAGAAGATTCGCCTTTTTGGATTGAAAATTCAGCAACTGGGTACAAAATTTAACTATTTATTTGAAAATTCATATTTTTGGTCGAAAATTCGACTAGCTGGTTCAAAATTAAATAATTTTAATAAAAATTGTAGTATTTAATAAATAATTGACTTTTTTGTTAAAAAGTCATGTTTTCAGGTTGAAAATTCAACTCTTTTGTAAATAAATCATCTTCTTGGCTTCAAAATTCAACAATTCTGTTAAAAGTTCATGTATTTCGTTGAAAATCCGTCTTTTTTTAAAGAATCTCCTGGGTGGAAAACTAATTTTTTTTTTTAATTCAACTATTTGGTTATAAATTTATCTTTTTTGTGGAAAATTTCCGGTTTTTTTGGTTAAAAATTAAATTTCTTGATCTGAAAATTTAGCTATTCCATTTTTGGTTGGAAATTTATCCTTTATATGTTAAAAAATTAAGAGTTGGGTAGAAAATTTGTCCATTTGATTACAAAGATGATCTTGGGTCTTGAAAATTGATCTTTTTGGTTACAAATTTTTTTTTAATTGTTTAATTCAAGTGGTAGAAAATTCTTTTTTTGTTGTTAAAAATTAATTTTTTAAACTGTAAATTTGACGATTCTATTTTTGGATGAAAAAATATCTTTCTTAGTTGAAAATTTAACTATTTGCTTAAAAAATAAAATTATTGTTTTGTAAATAAATCGTCTTTTTGGCTTCGAAATTCAACAATTGTATTAAAAATTGATGTTGTTTTTGTTAACACTTTAACTGTTTGGTTAAAAATTTGTCTTTTTTGGTTGAAAGTTCAACTATTCAGTTGGTTGCAAGTGGACCTGGTTAAAAATGATTTTTTTTCAATTCACCCTTATGGTTAAAAAATTAAATGTTTGGTAGAAAATTCATCTTTTTAGCTGAGGATTGAACTATTTGGATGAAAATTCGTCTTCTTTGTTTTGTTTTAATTGGTTGAAATTTAATTTTTTTGTTGAAAAAATAACTTTTAAGGCTGAAAATTTGACGATTCCGTTTTTGGTTCAGAAGTATCTATTTTAGTTGAAAATTCAACTATTTGGCTTGAAATTCTTCTTTATTGATTGAAAATTCATATTTTTTGTTAAGGATTCAACTATTTTGTTGAAAATTATTTTTTTGTTTTCATTTAATTTTAACTAATTGAAAATTCGTTTTTTGGTAGAATATTCTTTTTTTTTTAGAACATTAATTTTCTTAGTGGACAATAAAAGTTTTTGTTTGAAAATTCAACTACCTAATCGAATGTTGAACTACTTTCTTACAAATTCATATTTTTCACTTCTTTGGTTGAAAATTTAACTTTTTGCTTACAAAAAATTTTGTTAGTGTTAAAAATTTGTCTTTTTGGTTATAAAATTAATATCTTTTGGTATACAATCTTTTTTGTTTAAAAATGCAACGAACCAGAAAATTTCCAAAAATAAACAATTAAAATTTTAATTTTCATAAGTTCATTAATTTTATCAATAGAACAAAATTAATTTATTAAATTCGGGAATTCTCCAAATCGGGAATTATATTATGCGGTAATTTTATTGTTCGGGAATTTTATTATTCGGAAATTTCATTATTCGCGAATTTTATTATTCGGGAATTTTCCAATTCGGGAATTTTATTTTTCGGGATTTTTCAGTCGCCACAACTCTTTGATAAAATAATTGCTTAACAAAAATTGAAAACATCAGGGACACGGATTAAAAGCTGTAATTTTTCATTTCGAAATAGTCTCTATGTACAAAGTGTGACGTCATAGTGAAGTATAGACATACAGAGCTGCAAATGCAGGAGTCTGGTACTCTCGAATGACTAAGAGGTAGGTCATGGTAATACTCTTTGTCCAATATAACGGCGTGAATAAATAATTTCCTATAAACATATTTTTAAGAAAAAAGGGACATTATTGGTCGGAAAAAATCGCTTACCCTCTAAGTGTGAGAAAGTAAAATTTTACTGATTCAAATAGAAAGAAAAAGTATAAATTTAGCCCTTTAATATCTTTTCAATGTAATATCTTACAATTGTCCGATTTTTAGTTGAAGATCTGAAGAAAAGTCATTTTAAATTTAAAAATATTTGTTTAAAATCAAAACAGATCGAAATTAAAGTATCTGAAATTGATACTTCAGTAATTGAATAATTTCTTTAATTTTGAATATTTACAATTTTAGAGTTCTGAATTTTCATTTTTCCCACCAATAAGATTTAAGTTTGTAATTAAAATTAAAATTATTAAATTGTAAAAGGTGGTAATAACCATTGAAAAACTGTGAATTTTTAAAGGATTCTTTACTTAAAATAATTAAAATTTCAAAGGGTGTGAGTATCAAAAAGTTAAAACATCATAAATTTCTAATTTTCCAGAGTATTTTTTTAATTTTTAATTTTTCTGATTTAGAATTGTTTTGTATTCTTAACATTTCCTTAGAATAATTAAATTTTGTAAAGGTTTATCATTCAGAATGTTTCCGTTTTGCGCGGTGAATTTATTTTTTGATTTGAGAAAAATTTGTGGAATCCATTTTATTTTGTTTTAATATAATAAAAATGTTAAATTCTAGAATTTCACTAGCTTTGACTTTGAAACCTTCAATTTATATTTCACAATGTAAAATTTAAATCACTTCGAATTTGAAATGATTTTCTTTCAAAATTTTTTAATTTTAAATCATTTAATATTGTACGTTTTTAATGAGAAATAATAAAATTTCTACAAATGTTTCAGATTTACAATTGATTTTCAAATTCATATTTTCGGTTGAAAATAAAACTGTTTTCTAGAAAATTCGTCTTTTTGGCTTATAAATTTAACAATATGGTTGCTTGGTTTTCGCTCGGCCCTAATATGTAATACCTGCGGATCACGGTTCAGTAGTAATATACGTTTAGGTCAGACAATTTCATATAGGCAAAGGAGACACAGTAAGACGGATCAGGAAAAGTTACTGTTCATTAAACTCGGATAATTTTTTTAAAGAATAAACATTAAAAAAGTGCATTAACCCCTAGCCAAGGCTAATTTTTACTAAAAAAAGTCATTTTATATATTTTTTATTTTTAACGTTAAATAAAACATGTTTCTCTTAAAATATGGATTGAGTAAGAGCATTAATATTTCATAAGATGATAAATCATTATTTGTTTTCAAAGATTTTCTAGGGTTCTAAATTAGTTTATTATCAATTTCAAGTTTTTTTAACATCAAGTTTATTATCACACTTTTCCCAACTGTTTTGGGTTAAAAATGAATTCTTTTTTATTGAAAAGTTTACTATTATATTTTTTGTTCAGAATTCATCTAGTTTGCTTCAAAAATTTACTATTTGGGTGAAAGTTTAATTCTTTTCTTAAAAATTAAACTATTTTATTATAAAGTCCTATTTTTTGGTCGAAAATTCAACTGTTATGTTAAAATATCGTCTTTTTGGAAAGAAAATTGGCTATTTTGGAATAAAAATTCTTTTTTTGATTAAAAAGGAATCGTTTTTGGTTGGAAGTTGATTATTTTTAATTAAAAAGTCTAATATTATATTTTTGTTTCAGAATTCATCTCTTTTAGTTGAAAACTTAATTTTGGTGAAAAATTCAACTACTTGGTTGAAAGTTTAACTACTTTGTAAAAAATTAATTTTTTTGTTGAAAATTTATATTTTCTTATTAAAAATTCAACTGTTTTGTAGAAAATTCACAATTTTAGCATGAAAATTTCACAATTTGGTTGAAATTTTATTTTTTCTTGACTGGAAAATCTTTCTTAAATGCAAACATGCCTTTTTCGATTGAAAATTCATTTCATTTGGTTAAAACTGAAACTTTTTGGTTGAAAATTAATCTGTTCTGGTTGAGGATTAAACAATTTTGTTAAAAATTCATCTTCTTTTGGTAAAACTCATCTGTTTTCGATTTAAAATTCAAATCTTTTTTAATTGAAATATCAACTGTTTTATTCTTCGTTGAGAACTTATCTTCTTTGATTAAAAATGCAACTATATAGTTAAAAATTCATTTTTCTTTTTGAAGATTCATCATTTTAGTTGAAAATCCATCTCTTTGATTAAAAGTGTAACTATTTTGTTGAATATTCGTGTTTTTTTGGTTGAAAATTAAACTATTTTCTTGATCATTAACTTTTTTATAGAAAATTAATGCGCTTTGTAGAAGATTCGTCTTATTAGCATGAAAATCCAACAAACTTGTAGAAAATTTAAATTTGTTTGGAAATTAACTTTTTGGTTGAAAATTAAATTTTTAATTGAAAATTCGTCTTTTTGGCTTAAAAATTTTACAATTTGGTTGAATTTTTTTTCTTTCTTGACTAGAAAAATCTTTCTTGTTTGAAGATAGTTTCTAGATATATTTTTTCTGGAAAATTTAATTATTCTGTTGGAAATTCGTCTTTTTGGGTTGAAAATTCAAAAATTTGGTAGAAAATTGAAATTTGGTTGAAAAGTTAACTGTTTTGTAGAAAATTATTTTCTTTCTTGTCTGCAAAATATTCAAAATAAAAATTTTTCTTGTTTCAAATGTCAACTATTACATTTTTCGTTAAGAATTCACCTTTATTGGTTGAAAATTCATTATTTTAGTTAAAAATATTTATGCATGTTGTTGAAAATTCATCTTTTAGGTTAAAGGTTCATTATTTTAGTTAAAAGTATTTATGCATGCTGTTGAAAATACATCTTTCTGGTAGGAAATAAATCTTCTTGGTTAAAAATTCACATTTTTTGTAGAAAGTTCATATTAGGGGTTGAAAATTTTACTCTTGCGTTAAAATTCATCCATTTTGTTGAAAATGCAATATTTTTACTTAAAATAGTAGGACTTTAATCATATTAATTTGAATTTAATATGAATACCTTCTTTGGTTTTATTTAACCGAATTTATATCCTTATTCAGTGAAAAATATCCTTCCCTTGAAAAAGAATAATCTCTTTGAAGCATCTTTATTTCCAACGTCTTGAGTTTCTGTTTATGATCTAAAAAACATCGAAACCTAGTAAAAAAGGAGAAAAATTGGGTCAAAATTCTCGACTTTAGTTTTAGGTGCTTTTTCAAATTTAAGGGAAAAAATATAGGGGATTATTTAAAAAAAGGGGACGAACTATTCCTGAAATAGCTAGAAATGGATCATTGAATAAAATCAGCAGGAATTTTCACTGAAGTTAATCATTAAATATAAGAATTTACTGATTGACTTCAGTGCTGCCAATAAGTGATGTTTCACTCCTAATCCATGCAAATCCTTACTGATTCGATTCAGTGACCTATTTCTCACTTATTCAAATTTAGAGTTTAAACAAGTTGAGAAATTTTTCAAAATTAGGTGTTAATTCTCTGAACCTAAATTATTTAAAAATGACTAATTTGACAGCAGAAAGGCAGTCACTGATTGAATCAGTTACTTAAAAAAAAAAAGAATTGTCAGTCAGAACCTAATTTAGATTTAAAGAGAATGTATACCTACTTTTTCTTATCTGATGTTTTATTATATATTTTTCAGCAGACTAATGATTTGCCTTTCTTCTCTACTCTTTCCTCTGACTTTATTATTTCTGTTTAAAGTGCGTTGAAGTTTATGTACAAGGAGAAGAAATATAGGGTAGAAATCGAGGTAGAAATCTTCTGACTCGCGATTCTACTTCTCTTTCGTTCCTCGTCTTTCAATTAGTTTCGATAAAGTTAAGCTATTCAGAATATTTTTCCTAAATTGAAACTATCCTTGTTTGTGTTTACGTTTTCATCATTTACTTGAAACTTTTGTAGGTCACTTTTGAGAAAGAATCTAGTTTTGCAATCAAAGCGTGAAAAGCGTGCAAATGAAAGTTTGGCAAGCTGTTGAAAGTAAAATAAAAGAAAAGAGTCAACATGGATCTATGCATCGGGATGATACAATTTCCCTATTTTACACATTTCTAGTTTTTTAATCAACTTTTTTGCTTCTGAATTTATAAACATATTTCTTTGTATATTTAACTGTATAAACGGCTGTTTTGAAATTAATAAAATGTAATTTCCAAGAAATCTCTTAGGAAAGAAGGGAAATTGCAGTGCGACGTTTTAGAAATTGGATCTGCGTTGTACAACACAGAGCAGTTAATTAAATTGCATCAAATAACGTAAAGCAGAAAATGTCCCTTGTTCTTTGCAGAGAAGGAAATAACTTTTTCTAATATAACAAATTAGGGGTTTCGTAAAATGCCTGTAAAGAAAAGATGCACTTTACATTAGGGTGGATCGAAAAAAACAAAATTTTATAAACTGATATCTTGCGGTTGGGCGGAGTCGAAATAGAAGAAAAAAATTTTATTCGCAGAGTTTTGGAAAAATAGTGAATGTTATTTTCGTTTCTCAATCTGCATAATATGCCTCATTTTTTCATTTTTGTCCGATTTTTCATTTTAGTTTATATAGGAGAAATAACATTTGTCATGAAGACCTGAAAATTAAAAAAAATCAGAAGCTCTAAAAATTATAAATAATTTTTCGTCAGTATAGAAAAACTTTTTAATGTTCAAAATGTACTTTCAAAAACTTGAGAAAATAAGATCGTTAAAAAAGATGAGTTAATTTCCAAAATTTAGAAACGCATAATTTTTAACGATCTGATCTTCTTCATTTTTTTTTAAGTACATTTCGAACATAAGACATTTTTTATACGCTGAAAAAAATATTTATAATTTTTAGAGCTTCTAGATTTTTTTTCATTTCCATGGCTCCATAAAAAAGTAAATTTCTCTATACAAATTCAAATAAAAAATCCGGAAAAATTATAAAAATTAGGAAACTTTTCAGTGCTAAGACATTTTCAATTTAGAATTTTCTTTTTGATTCACCCTTCTTTACATATATTTCGATTATATTAACGGGTTAACCGCTAGAAAATTTGACGTAAATCTAAATATTCTAGAATTAAAAGAATTCACGAGAATTCAAGCTAACTAGAGGAAATAAATAAATTCAAAGGAATTCAAGAAAGTGCAAAGGATTCCTTAATTTGAATTCCTTAATTATCTTAATTAATGGATTGCCAATACTTAATTAATGAAAGGAATTCAAATTAAAAGAATTAAACAATTTCAGGAGAATTCAAGCAATCTAAAATAAATAAATAAATTCAACGAATTTAATAGAATTCGAGGTATGTAAGAGAATTCGTAACAATTTGAGGACTTTAAAAGAATTCATGCGGAATCAAGGAATTCAAGGAAATTCAAGAAAGTGCAAAGAATTCAATAAATTTCAAAAAAATTAAAACTTATAAATTAATTAAAATAATTCAAAGAACTCAAATTAAGAGAATTCAAACAAATCAGACGAATTCAAGGAATTAAAAAGAAATCAAGAAATTCAGGGAATTTAAGAGAATTCGTAAAAATTGACGGACTTTAAAAGAATTCGGATCATTTATCAACAATTAAGAAACTCAAGAAAATTAAAGAATCCAAGAAAATTCAAGAAAGTGAGAAGAATTCGATTTTTTTAGAGAATTTAAATGAACTCATGAAATAAAAAATTTAAAGAATTCAAGGAAATTAACTATTATTCTAAAGAATAGAGCAGACTTCATGAATGAAGCAAATTCATAGAATAAAAGAGAACTAAACTCATTCAAGAAAATTCAAGGAATTTAATAGATTTCAAAGAATTTAAGAGAATGAAGGGCATTCAAGAAAATTTAAAGAATTGAAGGGATTTCTTGATAACTGACAAGAATCAATAAATTAGGGGTATTCAACAACAATCAGCATATTGAAAGACTTTAACAGAATTAAAAGATTTTATGAAAATTCATAGAATTTAAAAAATGAAGGAATTCAACAAAATTCAAAGAATTCAAGAGAATACAAGGAATCTAAGAAAATTCAAACAATTTACGAGAATTCAAAAAACCAAAAAAGAAAAGTCTTATAATTCTACGAATCCAAATAATCTAACAGAACGAAATAATAATTCAGAGAATTTAAGAGAATTAAGGAAATTTAAAGTAAAGAGCATTGAAGGAATTCAATGGCATTAACAAAAAATAAAGAGAACTATGGGAATTAAAGAAAATTTAAATTATTCCATATAGGTAAAAGAAATTCACATTAATTCTGAAGGATAAAAAATAATTCATGAATTAGGAAAATATACAGAATTCGAGAGAAATCAAGAAAATTTACGATAATTCTAAAGAATTTTAATGAATTCACGAATAAAGAAAATTCAAAGAATTCAAGAAAATTCGGGGAATTTGAGAGAATTCGAGGCATGCAAGAGAATTCAAGGAACTCCAGAGAATTCAGAGAATTTAAGAGATTTCAAAGAATTAAAGTGACACAAATTTAAGACAATTGAAGGAACCTAAGAAAATTCCGAGAATTCAAGAGATTTCAAAGAATTAAAGTGACTCAAAGAGATTCAAGAGATTAAAAAAAATTCAAGGGGATTCCTTATAATTTTAAATAATGAATTAATTAGGTCGATTCAATAAGAATCGGAGAATTCAAAAATTTTATGAAAATTCAAAGAATTCAAACAACTAAAGAAAATTTAAGGAAATTGAGAAAATGCAAAGAATTTATGAGAATTCGCAGAACAAAAAAAGGAAATTAGAATAATTCTAAGGATCCAAAGAATCTAACAAAACAAAATAAAGAATTCAAAGAAGTTAAGGGAATTCAGAAAATGCAAAGTAACTAAAGAGCAGTGAAGGAATTCAAAAAAATTCAAAGCAATACAAAGAATTCAAGGAATTCAACAAATCCACCATCATTTTAAAGAATTAAAAAGAATTAGGAAAATTCAAAGAATTCTTAAATAAAGATAACTTGATGAATTCAAGAGAATTCAAGGAACATAGGAAAATCTGAGGAATTTAGGAGAATCCGATGAATTTAAGAGAATTCGGGGAACTCACGAAAATTAAAGAGGTTTTAACAAATTGAAGAATATCAAAAAAATTAATGGAATTCAAAAAATTTCTTAATAATTCTAAACACGTAATAGATTAGGAGGGTTCAAGAATAATCGGGACATTTGAAGACTAAGAGAATTCAAATAATTTAAGAAAATAAAAGGAATTCAAAAGAGATCTAGGAAGTGAAGAGAATTTAAGGAAACAGAAGGAATTCAAGGAAATTCTTCATAATTCTGAAAAAAATTATGAGTTAGGGGATCCAAGAACAATTAGGATATTCAATAACGTTAAGAAACCTAAATTAATTCAAGAAAGTTCAAAGTATTGAAGAAAATACAAAGAATTTACAAGAATTCAAAAAGTAAAACAAATAAAATTCGAATAATTCTAAGAATCCAAAGAATCTAAAGAAGCTAAACAGAAATCAAAGAATTTAAAGCATTTAAGAGAATTCAAAATAATTCAAAATAATTCAATGATTTCAAGAGAATTCAAGAAATTCAAATTAAGAGAATTAAAGAAATTTAGGCAAATCTAAGGAATTTAATAGAAATTCAAGAGAATTAAAAATAATTTGTAAAAATTCGAGAAATTTAAAGGAATTCAACGAATTCATGGAAAAGCAAGGAATTCAAGGAAATTCAAGAATACTGAAGGAAATTCGCATTATGAAGAATCAATTGGAATTTATAAATTGAGAAAATTGAAAGAACTGAAGAGAATTCAAGGAAATTCACAGTAATTATAAAGAACTCAACCGAGTTAATTTAATGAATTAAAGAGAATTAAAAAAATTCAAGAGATTTCAAAAAATTAAAAGAACTCATGGAAGTTCCTAATAATGCTATCGATTTAATGGATTAGGAGGATTAGAGAACAATCGAAATATGCAAAGATTTTAAGAAAATTCAAAGAATTTAAGAAAATAAAAGAAATTCAAGAGGATTCAATGAATTCAGTATAATTCAAAGTACTCGTGAAATTCACGAAAATTCGAAGAATTTAAAGAATATAAAAAATAATTTCTAATAATTGTAAGAATCCAAACAATACAAAGAATCTACAAAAAAATCAAATTATTGAAAAAATTAAAGAGCATTAAAGGAAATTAATTATCATTCTAAATAATACAATAAAATTCAAGAAAATTTAATGAATTTAAAAGATTGACCAAATATTTTGTAAATTGCTTGAGTAACAATTTAATTGTAAATAAAAATAAAAAATTTTTATAATGATTATTAAAAAATTTTACTAAACAGTAATAATACTGGAATTTGTGATGTGTTTTTCTCGACATCGTTTTCGTTTTAAAACGCGTCTTGAATTCCGGCTAAGCGGTAGGTACGAAACGGCTCGGTGGTATGTTACAGTATGAGGGTTTGGGTAGGGTAGAAGCAAAGAAAGGCCCTCATCATCTCCCGCTAATATTTACTATGTGGAAGTACCGAGGTTCCCAAAGACTCGTGCCGAGTTTCTGGTAAAAGCGGTTGGAAGTCGTTCAAGAATTTACCTTTAAAAACTGCCCAATCCCAATCCCAATCTGCTGTCCTCTACTTCAAAATTAATAATCAAAATTACATACTTTATCAATTACTAACTCAAAAATAATGCTCAAATTGCCTGTTATAAATTATAACATATATGGGTATTTATTTCTCCATGTGAAGGTCACTTTTGCTTGCCCGTGTAATATCTTTGCGAATATTTATTGCATTGCTTTAAAATTTAGTAAATTCCTTCTTTTTGATAACATTGACTAAAAGCATAAGCGAGATACAGATTATTTTACCCAAACAATATATTAAATGTGAAGTAAAAATGTAATTATTAAATAGCTAAAATTGAAATATACAATTCTGTACTTGCACCCACTGTGCTCTCTAAATCTGGATTAGTGGAAAACTACTAATTGTTAGTAGTTTTCTACTAATTCAAATAGTGCCGATTTGTTTACTAGTAATATGTGAAAATCTAGTATTTCAATAGGTAAGAATAACTGACTAAATGAATTAGTAAATGTTTTGCTTGTTACTATTTTAAACGGTAGTTTCAAGTAAATGAAAAAACTTATCTAACAATTAAGAGAATTCTATTAAAATACATTAATCTATGAATTTAAATAATAATTCAAAGAAATTTCCCTTTTTATCTTCTTATACTTCAAACTCAGTGCATATTTAGGTCAAATTAATGTGGTTCCTGCATTAAATTCAATTTTAACCGTTTCAAATTCCTAAAGTTAATAGTAAAAATATTTCATTTTAAACAAGGTGAATTTTTAACCAGAGTTGAATTTGGAACCAAAAAGATTAAATTTCTACCAAAAAAGATGATTTTTCAGGAAAATACATGAATTCTCAACCAAATAGTTGAACTTTGAACTAAAAAATATCAGTTTGCAACCAAAAATGGAATAGATAAATTTTCAGTTAATAAATTAATTTTCCGGAAAAAAACAAATTCTAAACTAAAATGATGAATCTTTAATTGAAGTAGATGAATTCTGACCAAAAAGGATGCATTTTTAACAAAAGAAT